>JAQFVV010013422.1:0-89246 GCA_028023455.1 Epiperipatus broadwayi | reverse complement strand
TAAACTTCAATTTAAACAATGACACTTATAAATTTTTGTTTTTCAATCTATGGGAACCATTTCTGATATTTAGCTAAAATCGGAATGATTTATTTATATTGTAGGGTTATTGAAGAGAACTGTCATTATTAACTATTATTTTTATTTCCTATTAATCAATAAATGTATTAATCATCATTTTAAGTTATTCCAGTAAACTTATTTAATACTAATAGATTTACAATCACAGATTCTTTATGCCTAGTCCTAGAATAATGATATATGGGATATATTGTGTGGTCATCTAGATGCTTCACTTTAGAATTATTTGAATGACCATCAGTCAATGAATATAATCTTTAAAAGTCATTCATTTATGATGAATTACTAGACCATTTATGGTCAATACAGTCATGATTTTTGATAACTATAAGCATTGATGATGATTAGTACTACTATAATGATTCCATAATTTTTGAAATATGATTTTGTCTATGTATGCAGCAACAAATATTGTCAATTGCTCTTTTATAATATTATTTTCCAACTTTGGCATTAATTTGATGATGATTAGTTAAGAATTTGTAGTATTTTTTTTAATCCAGTCACAAAGGATATGGATTGTCTAATGTGCTGCTAGTAATCTGTTTTGATGATAAATTTTTGGTTATGACTTCTGCTGTTAATGCAATATCTTATGCAATTCTTTACTTCTGATGGTAATTATTGAGTGATTCATTTGTCTAATAACATTCATCTAAAAATCTGTGATACTGAGTATTATTGGGATTTCTATATTCCACACTACACCATTTTTCTGATTATATTTATTTATATATATATTGTGAGAGTACCATATTAGCCTCACCTAAAACAATTTGTGTTTCTTTGTGAATTTAACTGTGCCTTTATCGAATCAACAGATATAAATAACTTACACCTGTCTTAAGCTTTTCATGTATCAGCCATATACATAAACTAGTTAGTATTAAAAGAATAATTCTAAAAATGAATAATTCTAGTTTATTTATACATACACATAAATAAAATGTTTCTAACTAATAGTATTTTTTTTTATTAATATAAAACTTGACATTTGACAAAACCTTAAGTCAACATTGCATTTTTATCAGTTGAAACAAAGGAAATAAATGTTTGGGGTTCATTACAAATTCTATATGTTAAACAATAGAGAGCGTGAGCATGATTATATGATATGCTTGCTGAAATTAATCCAGTATAAAAACGAATTAATATTGTTATAACGAGGATCTTCTATCTAGTTATCAAGGCAAGAACTACGTATGTAAATTTAAATGTGTTCAAATTTAGAACACATTTAAGAGAAAAAAAGAAGATTCAATATTTTAAAACCTGCTTCAAGTGATTAATTTACTGCCGTTTAATATTATAAAGAACTATAAAAAAATAATCATTGTAATTAACAAGGTTATAAAAGTTATCAACGTCTTCAAAATGAGTTTACAAAATATATATTTAAGAAGACAAAAATTGATAAAGATGTTCTTTGGCTAAATAATTTATGCCAGGGATTTCTGCTGATGTTTTAAACCTGAACATGTAAATTTATTCCTATTTAATCAATGCCTAGGATATAATCATCGTACTTCTCATTTAAAAAGCTGCTTTAATATTGGAGTATTATATTGAAGAAGACGTTAAATATTTTATTACGCAAATATTTAAAGAATGAATATCTGGATTGCCTCTTCGAAGGATGATCAATGAACTTTATGTTTCAACATTCATCGTCATTTTATTTCGTCTAAGGAGGGATATAAAATCGTTATTCTTTCTCGTCTTGGATTACTTCATTGTGTATTTTAATAACCCTTAAACTTTATTTCCTTTGTGGATAATTATATTTACTTAGAAAAATTACTTCGTATATTAAAGTGGAGAACTGATAAGATGAACACTTTATTTTTTTTTTTTTATTTAATAAAATTTAGATGTAGATATTTTGAGATATACTCTGATGGAAATGACAGCTGACTAAGGTAAACGTTTTTAAATTATTTCAATTTGGAAGTAAGTTTTATTATATTCCAAATTGAATCTTATATGACAATTAACATAATATATTTTCAAACATACATAACTAATATCGTAATACATTCTATTATTAATCTAGTGTGAATGGATGTTATCATATATAGACATACAACACACACTGAATCATTTTAATGACACAATAGGTAGATTTATTATGTATCATGTGTATTATTTATTATACACATGATTTTAAATTATATATATATGTAAATGATTACATTTTTTTTTAATATTAAATAATTTATTAGTGTATATATATAAGCACAGATTATAATTCTAAATTTTAATATTTTTATGTGATAATATTTTTGTTTTTATTACGGATTAAAATGTGTTAAACTTGATTTTAAAATTAAACAGGTCTCGTTTGTTTATTTTATTTAGTTGTTTTATAAAACCAATAATTATACATATACATACTCACGCATATATATATATATTGAATCAACTTAGTAATTTAAAATTTATAAGAAAGTTATATATAGCTTATACTAAATTTATCATTACTATGGGATATTTGTGGAAATGCCTGAAGAGAGTCGATTGCAAATTTCTACTCTGAGCTCGAATTCCGAGAGTAACGAGGTTATTAATAGAGGAGTGGATTGGATTATATTTTAAATCACATCATCCATGGCATTCTATAAGAAGACCCAATGTCCGAGTATAGTTAGATGCGACTTCCTCAAGTCCTGAAAAGGATCGTCCCGTTATAATATATCATACCAGAATGTGATATCTGTACACTGGTGTAAGTCCAGTCATTTTTTCTCCACAAAATAAACATTTTCTTAATAAAAAGGGGTGTCTTAATTAAAAGTTAACAATTTCTTTAAAATTAAATTTGTTTAATTAAAATTCAAAGTAAGTAATGCAGTTAGTTACTTTATTAAAGTAAAATAGAATAATGTATTCATATTTGTTAAATCTAGTAAAGTTTTTGATAAAAGAAAAATGTTCACATTTTTTTGTTAAAATATATATTTTTATTTTAAATTCCTTTCATAAATTTAAGAACAAAAATGAAATAAATTTAATTGTAACCAGTTTGAGATTATCTTGCTCTATTGATTTTTATTTTATAGACACAAACTTTTGAATTAAAATTAAAAAATAATTTAAATTAAAAAAGAAAAAAGTTGAAAAATATATTAGATTTTTATAATCTTTTTTTTTTTTGACCCAGTTATGTTCTGTGTTGGATAGATATAAAAAAAAATTCATTTTTAAATTTTTCTTCTCTTTTTGATTGGCTTTCTCAGAAAATCAAAACAGTGAATAGAACTATATTTGTAGTAAAACAAAATATATGCTGACAATTATTCAATTCTATTAGTGACAAGCTAATTTTAAACTGGTAGTATAATGCTATTGAATATGGAGAAAAAGTACTTGAATATTTGTAATGAATAAACAGATCATATTATAAAAAGATGGCAAAAATTTACAGTAGCATGGTAACTCTAAATCCAATTTAAGTGTCACCTACAAATTCAATCAATGTAAATATACCAAACGGACTACCTAGGATATTTGAATGTAAAATCTGCTTGCTAATAAAAATGTTTAAAAAACTTGCTAAAAAATAAAATCCAGCTTTTGAAATAAAACCATTCCTATCCAATGCAGCTAAAAACAATATTTATTTTTTAAAATTGTAATTAAATTTAAATCATATAGAGAAAAGAAAAACAAATTTAACATGAGAAATTTAAAATTTAAAAGCTATTCAACAAGATGCAGTGAAATTCAAGAAGATGCAAATAATCTTCTGTTGAATAGTTCAAGGCATCTTTAGTAAAGAAAACAAGATTCCACCATAGATATTCCAGACTAAACTATAATGTATTTTTATACCAATACATATACAAAAACAAACTTTTTATAGTAATGTGTGTACATTCTTTGTAATTGGAATCAAGAGTAAATGAGATTTGTTCTTTATTTTTAATTTTTATTATGGTGGGGGTTATAATTAATTTTACATAAATTAATACTACTTGAATGCATGTTTTTGATTATTCATAAATAAACTAAGGCATATAATTTGTTGTATACATTATATCCGTTCATGTATTAATAAAAAGGAGAGAAATTTATTTATAATGAAGTAATTATATAATTATTTATCCATTATCTCTTATGAAAAAGAAAATGCTTCTTTATTTATTTGAGAAACTTCATTTATACTGCTTTATTTTAATTTATTAAATATTCATTTATTAAACTTTATTTCTTTAAATGTCTTTCCTCTTCTATGTGGTATTTCAAAACCTATTTAGATACACAGAAGTTATAACTTTAGTGTGTGATTTTTAATACTTAATACTTATGATGGGTAAAATTTAGCATTGTGGGTTATAATGGATATTGAAAGAGTTGGATTTGTCTTATTATTATGATAGGATATAATTTTCATTACAACTGTTACTTATTGATAAATATAATCATCATATACCCAAAGACCAAATTCTAGAAAGATTGTGTTTAACATTACATTTAGACATTCTATGGTAAGTGTATTTTTGATTCTGTTACATTTGGGAGTGCAACTCTGGCCAATTACATCAAGTTTTAATATGTATATATTGTATTGTAAGATGTGGTTTTACACCCCTCTAAAACCATTAAAAGCACCCTTACCTAATTCAAATCCAAGATCCACAATAACAACATTCTCTACACATAGTAGAAATAAAGCTATATGTATAACGAGAATACAAATCAAGTGAAAATTATTACCAAAGGATGAAATCAATCACAAACAATGTAGCTAAGAAACATAATTAAACATTTAATTTTATAATTAAGCATTTAATAAACATATGACAAACACATTATTTAAACTAAACCAAAAAACTTAGACACTAATACTTACTTTGGTTAAAAACCTCTCAGCCATTGTTAAGTAATTTACACACATTACAACAATAAAATGAAAGGATAATCAGGTTTGGATGCAAGCAAGAAAATAAAAAAAACTTAAGGAAAGAAATAATAAATAATATTTTGTTGTTATTAATTTATCATATATATATAAGAACTCTAACAAATGATGGAAATAATTAATCAAATGCATGAACACAAACTTATTATTTGAAAACATCAAATTCACATCCAAATAGAACAACTTCATTTTGGTGATTAGCAAAAGATATAAACAAATGATTTCATTCTCAAAAATCAGATCAAAAACTCTCATGGGCTAACCAACATGTACAAATTTTAAATGGAAAAATCAAACTTGCGGTTTGTACTGAAAAGTCTGCTGCCATTAGAGTAAAAACATTAAATAAAAATAGCTCATAGGATATGGATTAAAGCTAAATTAAAGGCATACAGATTTAAACCTAGCCAACTAAGGAATTCTTCATTATAAATCTCAAAACAGCTTTAATTATTTAATCTTTCCAAAGTATATTCACATTTAAGCTGGAGAGTAAATCAACTCTAACTTGAAATATCTTGCTTTTAGGGTAATTCAATAACTTTTATTAGCTGCATTGATAAAACTAATATAAATATGTGTTGCTAACTGTGAAATTACATTGGGGGAAAAGAGGCATTACCAATGGAGCTGTAACCACCCAAACTGAATTTAATTTGACAACATTTATTCATCTATATTGCGAACACCATCAACTTTACTATTTAAACATGAAGTTGCAAACTCAACATCTCAAAGAAGACCATACAAATAGAAAAATTTTGATTAGTATCAGATGAGTTCTAGAATACTTGAATCACACCAACTGGAATATAAACTGGATCAATGAGGACATTTTTTTATGGACCCTTAATTGATCTTAGGTTGACATCATAATTTAATCATATTTTATGTATATATTTTTGTTTATTTCTTTCCTTTATCACAGATTGAATGAGGGTGTAACTATTAATAGGTTAGCAAATAGAAAAAGCAATATTAGATTATATTAAATTAAAATAAAATATTAGGTTCTGGTGTGAACTTGCTTGTGAATAAATTTAATCATCACCAGGGGAGGAAGAAGATTTTACCCTATTATAATTAAATGCTAACATTTTTACAGTGATACTGTTATTCATTTATTTTTGTTTGTTATTACTAATCATTTCATCATTTATCTATTTGTTTTTGGTATATATGATTAATAATCTCTACTGTGGATGGTCTTTCCTATCTGTGTAGTAACCAATCACAATAGAAGGGGGATCCCATACCACCATATTATTGATATTAACTCATCAATAAACTTATTGGAGATAACAAATCATGATTTTGATCAAGTTTAAATTACTAAGCAAGTGCAAACATAAATAACAACAAATCATAATTTAACTTTTGTGTTAGTATTGATATTGGATGAATATTCTTTGAAGGAAAACAGGGAGTGGATTAATGATATTAAGTGTAATAATCACAGAATGTTTATCTATATCTAAACAAATGGTTTATCTTTGTTATAACCTTGTTGCCTAAATTATGTTAATTGTAAATAAATTTGTTAAACATTTGATTTTAAAGTAAAGACTGTTATTTGTATTTTTTCTATATTCAGTTCTCAATTTGTCACATACTCAGACATTATTAATGGTGATATTGATGTATTGCGAAGTAGAATATTATTGTAGTCTTCCTGAATTCAAACTCCAGGATTAATAGAAGTTGAAAATGGAAAAAGGAGATGAGTATACATGAAGATTTTTGACACATATCTGTGTGTTAATACATCATCTCCTAGGAATTTGATTGAAGTAGATATGAGTCTATATATTTGTAAATTCCAGATACACTTTCTCATCCATAGTGATGGTCTATCAAGTCTACTGTCAGATAAGGTCAGGAACCATTCCACTCCAATATATATATATATATATATATTAGTCAAATTAATCAATTAATTATTTATAACCAGCTAAGTTAGGCTAAATTGAAATTAATTACAAACGATGATGAATATTTCAATGACTCAATATTATCCTATATAATAATATTTAGGAATACTGCAGATACTGAAAGAAGAGTATTGTAGTAAAGTATAAAAGAAATCATACATATATTGATATATTTTTCATAGGAGAAGGAATAATAAAGGAATTACTATAATTATTATTATTATTATTATTATTATTATTATTATTATTATTATAGAAATGGAAAAGTTAGATGTAGTTAATTAGAGAATGGCATGTAATAACACATATAAAATTAGGCAGGAAAGTTTTGAGGGAATGACTAAATAGGTAAGTCAGCTGCTTTTGGTGAATTGGGGCAGCTGATACTTACTTGTTTTTATAGTTAGTGATTTCCTAAAACGTTTAAAAGTAATTGGTTCATTCAAACAATAAGAAGATCAAGCAGAGTAAAAGAGCACATCAATGCACCCACAAATATAAAATAAATGGAGGTAAACAGTCAACAGATCTGGAGCAGGAAGATAGTGTGAGTCAATAGTTGGAAGAGGCTGTGAATGAGTCGATAGAAGAGAATAGTTACATTTGATATGTTTATTTTATTAATAGAAAAAAAGCAGTAAAAAAATAATTAAAAATTTATTTAAGTGCAAAATTAAAGTGATTTACAATTTGAAAAATTGCAGCTGGAAAATAAAAAAGTGTTACAAGAATTGCAATAGAAAAGTGATTTAGAATCTGAAGAATAAAAAAATGATTCACAATTTAAAAAAAATAATGCAGAGAAATGATGAAAGCCAAAGAGCAGTATAAGATATAATGAAAAGAATTGATGAAAATATGAAAATGAAAAAAAAGTCAAGAAATCATACAGGATGCTGTTATAAGTAAAAGAGCAAGTACAGCCAGAAATGGTAGTTGAAGAGAAAATAATATCTACTGATATGAAGCAAATCAATAAGAGTTAGTGAAGACCAGACTAAGCACAAGAGGTTGCAAAACATTATAGAAAGAATAGAAATCCTTGAAATCAGAGAATTGAGAAAGAATCTAAAGAGCATTGTGGAGTCATTCAAGAGATTGTGAAAGAGAGACCCAGAGAGAGATGTCTAGCATAATAAAAGAATAGCAAGCTGAAAATATTAAAATGAAAATAGATAATCAAAAAAGTGAGAGACAATACCAAAAAGAAATGTGTAAAACCAATGCCATAACAATTATATATGAAATCGAATTCAGAGTTGATTTAAATTACTGCACTGATCTCAAGGTAATCAGTTATAAACCTTGAAACATCACATGATCACTATCTTTCATACTTACTCATAACAGTTGTTAAAATAGGCAAAACTGTCTCCATACAGTAGTGCCACTCTAAGCAAGACCGAGTAATCAATGGATGCCAGAAGGCTTGTGCATAAAATCCCTATCTAGTGCCTACTCATCCAATATCCCCAAACTAGTTTCTGGCTTATGGCCTTCATCAGCGAGGAGCCTTGGATCTGAGAGCACTGCACCTAGATCTTAGGATCTAAGATCTAGGTGCAGTGCTCTCAGATCCAAGGCTCCTCACTGATATCCTAAGATCTAGGTGCAGTGCTCTCAGATCCAAGGCTCCTCGCTGATGAAGGCCATAAGCCAGAAACTAGTTTGAGGATATTGGATGAGTAGGCACTAGATAGGGATTTTATGCACAAGCCTTCTGGCATCCATTGATTACTCTGTCTTGCTTAGAGTGGCACTACTGTATGGAGAGAGTGATCAGTTATAATGAATTTTAATTTTGAAACAGCGATTTGGCTGTAATATAACTAAGCGTTATATCATAATTACTAAATTGAAGATAGAAATATTATCTTTGGGATAAAATTATTAAAATATATCCACTTGCTGGTTCGAAATATATTTGGCATATCATCATATATCTAAATGACATATTAAGAACTTAAATATATAAAAGAGCATAGATTTCACCGCAAATATAAGAATTCAATTAACAAAATAATTATTAAGTCTATCTCTTTAACAGGTTGGAGATAATAGATTTTACAAAGTTATTTTACAGTAATACAAGCGAGTATCTATTATTGGTTTTACAGGTTGAAGTAAAAGAAAGATTTGAACTATTAGACTTTAAACTGGGCATTTGAAAATTAATAATTAAAGTTCATCTGAGAGCTCTTGCGGTGGGTGAAGGCTATTACCTAACTCATGGGCTTCAGCTTGTCTCTTGGCTTTGTTCTCTGGATAGGCAGTAGCTCTCTACTTGAAGTATTATTGCAGTCGGTTTCTATCAGGAAGGCTATCCATCACTATGTTGGCTCTCACCATTTCCGCATGTAGGATGGAGACGAAGATCAAGGTTCCTCTGGTGTGAGAAACATCACAATTTACCTAATTATTTGGCCATCCTAAAATTCAAATGGTTGGTTCGGCTTGCAAATCTTTTTAAAATTTGACTGAGTATTTATGTAGCAAAAAACAACCTATTTATCTAGCTGATGATGAAATTATATTTTTAATAAACAAAATTTTCCCAGTGAAGTTAGCAATTAGCACCTTTAAAATTTAATATTTTTACAGACCAAAATAACTTTTAGCTTTTGTTTTAATTTACAAACAGGATGTTTTATATATATATATATTTGAACCATTTACTTTTCTACAAGATTTTGGCTGGCTAAATCTTGTTTTCAACTTAAAATATACTTCGACAAATATTTATTGTCATTAATAAAATTTTGATTTCATCATTCCGCCAGACTAAACACAGATGTGGCGTGATATAATTTTTACAAATTATTTTAAAATAATTTAAAAAATAGCAAAAGACTAAATAACAAGATGCTATATATATATGATAGTGGTACGTGGAATATACTTATACATATGTGATCTAAGCAAAATAAAGTATAAAATTGATTTATAATTCCAACTAAATCACATTTAAAATTATACACTCTTTTAAATATGTGAAAATTGTTGTGGCAAGTAAAATAAAAACATTATTAAAAAAAGATGTAGTGTGCTTCCGTTTCTAAAAAAGTCACGCTTCAACACTGATATATATATATTAATTGAACGTTAATAGCATTAAAAAATAACGAATACAACTTTCTTCCTTATTACTATTATTAGACTTTTTTTAGAAAATAAATTAAATCTTACTGAAGTATTTCTAATATGTCACATATGATCATACAAAAGAAACACACTTCTACCTTAAAATAAAGGAATTTCTCTATCCAAAGTTCATTTAATCCATTTAATTGTTCATGAGTTCCAAAGCATTTATTTTCTTTATATTCCTTAATATATATATTTTTCCAAACAAAATTTAGTCTCTGTAGAATATAGATTTTCTCTATGATTGCAAGGAAATAATGACATTACAGACAGATCATCGTTTAAATAACAATTTGCAAAAAAAAAAAAAACTAAATGGCTAAATAAATAAAAAATATATTTTAGTAAGATTAATGACTAAATCATATTTCTTATTTGTAGATAGTTAATCGAGAGTGGCTTCAGATTTAAATCCTAGGTAAGTGATAATTTTAAGTCAATTTCTTGGATCTCATTTTATGTTAAACTCTTTTATAGGGTATTATCTAAAGTGGCTTAAACATAGACAGTTTCACATAACTTCAGGCTTTAGGTGGGCATATTTTAAATTTAGCCACCATAATTTATTATTCACTTCCTCAAATCTCATAAAACAATCACAGTTCAACTTAATAAATAATTTTTTCAAAATTACTACTATATATTATAACGGTCGGGGATGATGATGAAGTTTCCAGTCTTACCGCATCAGCCAACAGAGCGTCACTAGGCTACTTTGAACCTAGAAAATTTATAAAGTCAACAGATACGCGCTGTTAAGACCGCAACCACCAGCCCTTGCCACTAGCTCATGGAGTAGCAGAGTTTTAAAACATTTATCAACTATATTTCTTTAATAAATAATAATAAAAGCAATCACTGTCAGTATTAATAACACACAAAAAAGATTTTATTTACGTATATAATTAATAACGCACAAACTTTTAAAAAAATAATTTTTATAACACAGGAAGAAATTTGTTTTATTCTGTTTCATTATTATTTTATTTGTTTTTAACTTTTAATTTTAAATTTTATAAATGTTGAGTATAGATAAGCTACCCAGACCATGCACCTAAATTACTTTCAAACAATTGATTCCGGGCTAAAAGTCCATAGCCATACCAATGCTCGCTTCCAGATATATATCAGCAACCAATGTAATATGACATGTTAGCATGGAATCACATGACAGGAATGTGCATCTGAACAACATGATATTATTGGAGAAAACATGAGCTTCAACCAGTATAGGAATGTGCTTTTATCTGGCGAAGGAATCATGTATGTAATAATAAGAGAAAAATGCTGCGTATGGATGAGAGAGCGGTCTTATCTTGCTGACTTATCTTCTCAATCCATAGAACTGGAATGGGTCAATGGTGCAGAAAATACCTCTGTGTCCATTTCAACGATATGACTACCTCTCTTTGGGGTCATGCATTCAGTTGGACTCATAGCCCTAGGTGCTAACACACTTCACATTATATTGATATAAATGTCCATATATCTCTCCACCATCATTGACACAACTATGAAATAAATAGTCCAAAATCAAAACCCTCTTTAAAAGTAACATATTTAAACTAGTCTAGCAGCTATCTACATTCAACTAACATTTAAATCATTTTATTAATTTAATAAAAATAAAATATTTAGTTTACAGTTTTAAAATCATTTTAAAATGAGTATTATATTTAACTTATTTTTTTTTTTTACAAATACTATTTTAACCTATTTTTAAAATTTAATAATGCACAAATAGCGATGTGTTTTTATTTTTAAATTTAAGTTTGCAATCGCAAACCCCCGCCCTATTACAAACAGATCTTACGCTTAGCATAAATGAAAACATATAACACATATTTTAAAAGATTACATTTCAATTTTTGATAAGACTTAAATTTTTTAAAGTTTATAGAGTTTAGATTTGATTCAGAGAGAAAGTCTATAAATCATCTTTAAAGGAAAATAAAGTTCTGAGATTTTAAATTAAGAGTTTATAATGGTTTTTTGTTTATAATGTATACTTTCCTTTTTTTTCTCCAGGCTCATTCCTTCGCGATGAAGATCTGAATTTATAAAAGATCCATTTCTTGTGGGCAATGACGATTTATGAAGATGCATTTATGAAGAGATTTTTTCATATGGCACCAGTGGTTCGATCCTGGGATCCATGAATAGGAAAGCTACCTTTGGCCGGCTGCACCAAAGGAAGCCCGTTGATGCTGACTACATTCTTAGTGACGGTGACAATAGCTTTTAAAAATTTTCTGCTTTCAACAAAGACAATTGAATTTAAAGTCTTAATTTTCTGATTCTCTCCAACTAATTATTCCCTTTGGATTTTTTCTTTTTATAGTCGTCGGGCACCTTATCTCTGGAATGCATGAATTCATCAAACATATTTCATTATTTATATTTTATTGGTTAATTCAGTTTGTGGCCAAGTAGATTTTGGGTTTATGGCTAAGTAAAATTTTCCACTGAGGTCTGTGTCCGTATCTTTGGGTGGGAAAAGCAAGTCTTTTGTTTCTATTTCATAATCATTTTCATTTCCATGGTCATTTTGCCCTAAGGATCTGTTTGTAATTTTTCTTTTTAAGATTAAAAACTCTTCGCTATTATTAAAATCAAAAAGGCTTTTTATTATATATTTTATTTAAAGATTAGAATCTTTGCTTCGATTCTATAATTTATTTATTTTTTAAAACTTATTTTAATATTTTCCATCAATATAACATATTAATAAATTAATAATTCGTTATTTGTGCATTTTGACAGTTTGTTTTTAATTCTGTATTAGATAAAAAAAAATACTATTAAAATTTGAATGTATATATAAAAAACATATATATAAAATTTGAATGTAAAGCATATACATCCTGTTACAATATATTATCTTCCACCAAAACATAACTAGGATTCACTTATATTCAGTTGAAGGTATCAGCTGAACATGTCGTCTGATATTTCAAACAATAAATGTCCTTCAACCTTTAGTCTGACAAGCCAGCTTGCTGAAACAACCAAAAAAACTAATTACCACCAAATACTTTTCTTTTTTTTAAAAAAAAATAATACTACATGGTTTAAATCCATTTCACCCACCACCCATCTCTATAATTACATTTATTCAATTAAAAGTTTTCTCTTTTATAAAAAAAATAATAATTATTATCCATATTTTATTTTATATATAGACATTCTTCATTTTCAATTTATAGATTAGTGTAGAAATTTATATGATTCTGTTGACATAAATTCCTTTATCTTATCTAATTATACCAACAAAATTTTTAACAATGACAATACTAAATATCCCAATTAAAATAAAATATTTCATGTTTGTGAACAGAATAAACATTCTCACACATTTATTAGTTTAATATAATTTAAATATTTAAAGCTGTTAAATAAAATATTCCTTAATCTCATTGTACTAAAATTTTTTTTTTTTTTTATAAAATAGAAATTTGCAAATATTACAATGCAGAATGTGTCTAGATTTAGACCTCCATTCTAGCATTAGAATATATATAATTTTTTGTTGTTATTGTTTTATGTGAATTTTGTTTAATGAATCGAATTGAGAATTTAAAATGATATAAAAATATGTGTGTTGACTTATATACATGTATAAATGCATACATTGTTATTTAAAGTAATGCAATTTTATTACTCAGAATTTTATTTATTTTTTGTTGTTGTTGTCTGTGTATTAAAAAAAAATATTTTTTTTGTTTTAGTCAGTGTATGATTAAAAATTAGATTTTGTAATTTTGATTTTTTTTGTTAGGAGATAAGAAAAAAATTCAATTACAAAAAATAATTAAGAAAATATTAAGAATTTTTCACTTATTGATAGGATTATCATGTTGTTCACTAAAACAACCCAGCAAGTAATGCTTAGATAATCTGTCTACAACATACTGGAGGACTTCCAAGTGCCCCAGCATACCTCCAAATGATTGAGAACCTCCTGCAATACAGGGAGGTTTGTCTCTCATTGGATGGCAGAGTTGCCCCAGAATTTAGGCCCAGTGTTTCTATCCCTCAGGGCTCACCACTAAGCACATTTCTCTTTGGAGCCTATGTTAACCCATTACTGTTAAGCATTGAGGCTTCCTTCGCCGGAATCGCAATTCCATTGCTGGGAGAGAACATCAGACACATCACCTATATGGATGATGTGGTGGTGTTCCTCTCATCACAGAGTGAGTTTGCAAGGCTCAAAGAAATCCTAGATCAATTTGCGAATGACACCGGTCTGCGAATTAATGAAGGAAAATCTGCTATGTGGTCGAGCCTGACAGAGAAGCAAGTCCCAAGTAGACTGAGAGCATCCCCTCAGAAATTTCTGGTTTCCAGTTGCCTGATCTGCCATCAGTCATTAGGAAAAATTTGGAGATCTCACTTCTCAACAAAATTGAAAAAATGTTGTCATCACTATCGAAGATATACCTATCACTGTTGGTGAAAGTCACATTACTGAACTCAGTGGTCCTTCCCAAAATAATCTACTACCTAGCTGGCTTTACCCCCACAACAACGTTCATTAAAAAATGGAGACACAATGCAGAAGACTATGCTGGGGAGGGAAGGCTCTTGTTATTAGTCTAAAATGATTACAGAAACCAAAACCATTAAACGGTCTGGCACTACACTCCATTAAGATATTTCAAATACAAAGAGCATACAACATAATTACCAAATGACTCCATGACAATCTCAAAATGAAATGCCCACTTCCTCTAAGAAAGGTCGAACCAACAGACAGGCCAGCTCCCCAAAACAAAAAACTATTGATTCAGCAACAGATTACTTTAGTAGTGGAGAGCATAAAAACCCCAAGAACCCTATTTAATAACACACTCACATACTGGGAAGTCTATCAAGCAGTTCTTCAGAAAAGAAATAAAGCTGTCTGCTTACTCCCTATAGAAAACCCCAGATTAGCAAAGATGACAAAATTTTGGAAGCTAGAACCAAAACATATAGACTTTTTGATAAAAATAAACTTGGGTGCACTTCCCACTGCAGCCTTCTTGTGCCACCAGAGAGGATACAATATCAACCCCCTCTGCCCCTTATGTAATAAACATGAGGAGACAATGGACCACATTCTTACACAATGTGAAGCATGGGAAAACTTCTGAAAAACAATTTTAAAAAGAATGGACAAACCCGATCAGTCACAAGTAGCTCTAAAGTTGGCCTTGAAAAAAGAAGTATTCGGAACAATAAGACTGGCAACCTTTACAAACTTTGTCATCTGGACAATTAGGTGCAAAATAACTTTTCAAAAAGAACTTGACCAACTATCTGAAGATTTCATGCTTAACCTTCTCAAAAATATAAAAGAAAAAGACAAGAGAACCTATCTATCCTGGTTGGCTGATGAAACCTGGGGTCAAGTGAATTAATAACATTGAATGACATTAGTAAGAAAGACAATTGATTAATGGATTATCTCAAGCTCATCACTGATAGCTACAAGACCACTCCAATGCCAACAAACAAAGGGCTACAATATAAGGACAAGAAAACCACCACAGCTATTGTCTACAAGTATGACTGAAACCTGGAAGCAGAGGGGTAATGAGACAACATGTAATAAGAACTTTAGAACTGTTATCCACCAAAGTGAAAGCAAATGACACTTTTTAAACATTGTAAATAACTAATTGTGAATAAAGTTTGTTTGAAATGAACATATGTTGTTATTAATAATTAAAGAAAAAGACTTATCTGACAATTAAATTGATAAGAGAAAACTGTACCAACCACATTTTCAAATATTTTTTCATGTGGCTTTAAAAGATAGACTAGTGGCATATAAAATAATCAATCTCTTTTTTGACATTTGCAGTGAGAATACTTAATTGTAGTAAACTGAATAACAGCTTTTGTAAAATGTTTGTTCCAGCTGAGTGATTTTTTCCAGAGAAAATGGCGGAGTTGTATTTATGAATTTTTCTATGAACTTTAAGTGAACATTTGAGTTTAAGCCAGCCTAAGGAAACTCTAGATCATGAAACAAATACTGAGTATAATTAACATTCCAGAAAATTAAATTGAATATTGCTAGGAATTTAAATTATTTAATGATCTCAAGTACACTGTCTTCTTCTGATCATTATCACCATGTAATCCTGTTAACAACTGCCTATAAAAACATAACTGTCTATTGGGAAGTGATGTAAAAAGTTTAAAGTAGAAAAAAAAGAGAAATCCTTGAATTCTTTGAAGTCTTGCCATTTTTATAATGCACATGAAGAAGACCTTTGAAGCCCTAAGCCTATCCACAGTGAGAAGAAAAAAGTAAAAGAAAAAGAATAAAATAGAGTTTACTTATGTGTGTGTTATATATAGTAACTAAACAAAAAAAGGAAGTCATTGTAACTAAATAAAATAAATATATGAAATTATCTTTATATAACAAAATAGATACTTCCAACAAGAAATAGATCCTCTTTCCTCTTCTCCACATTTATAAAACACCGGTCAGGGTTGTGAAGAAATAATTCATAGTCACATGCTGGTGCTATTTGTAACTAATTAAAAATATCAATAAATAACTATATCATCAAGAGTGGAAAAAGGAAATTAAACTCTTATTTCTCCCCTTTTTATTCAGTTTTTCTTATGTTTATCTGGATGCCACTAAGCTGTCTTAACCTAGATAAAGTTATACCACATACCTACTTATACATGTATCTAGTTCAAACACAATTGGTACATTATTTATAATACATACACTTGTATAAGGGAAAAACATCTTATACTTTAATTGTCTGAATATATCTTATATAACGTATAAGATTTTAATATCATAAATTCATATTTAACATTCTCACAAGTGTTACCAGTTTATGTACTATAGGTTTATCAGCTGTTTTGATTTTAGTCATATCTCCTGCTGATAATTCACAAACAACAAATAAACACAGTGAGAAACATTATTTATATAAGGCCATTAAACACATTCATTTAGTCTATTTATTAATAATAATATAATGATGATGTTTCCAGCCACAACTTTACAATTAACTTGCAACAACAAATCATATCTATAATTACTTAAAATATATTTTAACAATTGAGACCCATCAATGATGTTGATGATCATAACCAATCTCACAAGACAATGTTTAACTTTTAAGAAAGATATACACCTTTTTTAATAAAAACAAATTAACATTTATTACTGATCGATCATTAATAATACAGATAGAAAATTTATATAATTAATAATGATAAATTGTTTATACTTAAATAGTAATAATAATAGTACCAAAGGTCTTCCCCCTTCCCTTAATGAAAAGTAAACTTAATGTTCATATCATATAGTGTGATGTGTTTGCAGTTGAATAAAAATGTCATACACTAGAAACATTTTTAATTCTAAAAATAAACACTCTATGCATGCACAGCATATACTCACCTATCATGTATAATATATATTTTTATATTGATAAATTTAAACATAATGTTAATCCAGAAATGAGTAGAGAAAGGTTAGTTAGATCATAGAGATAAGCACATTTAGAGAAATCAGCTTCAATTATCTATCTCGATTTTCACCAATCTAGGTCATTAACTACTTTAAAAATCCATCTCCCCTAATGCAAAATTTCTACCCATTTTATAACATTCATGCTCAACAAATATACATATAAGCATAATTATATTAATAGGTGTGTGTGTATGTGACAATTGCCATTATGAATAAAAACTGTATTTCCCTTTACATACAATATAAATCAACATATTTCATGAGACTTGAATCAACACACAATTAATACATTTTATAAAAATAAAATACACTTATAAATAGTTATATGTAATAATATAAGAATACATAATACATCAATATCACAATATTTATTATTATTGTTTTAAGATTTAAAGATTTGAAGAGGGAGATAATTCAGTTACAATCTATTTTATTGGTCTAGTGAGGTAAAACTCTAAACTTTTGATTGGTTAATTACAGAATCAGCAGTAAAATATTGAGCTGATAATTTTGATCATCTCATGTTATGTTCTCTGTGTGTATGTGAATACATGGTATTATTTATTAGTTTTTTTTTATAGTAAGTTTTTGGTATTATTTATTAGTTTTTTTATTGGGATTTAAAAAAAAAAAGAGGAAAAAATTACAATGGTAGATTAGTTATGTTTTTAATTGGATTAAGAGATTAAATTGAAAGTGATAGAAAAAAAATTAAAGGTTTTTTAAAACAATTTCATAATTAATTATTTTAATTTTCTAATCTGAAGGGAGGGGAGAGAGAAAAAGACTTGTAATTAATTTTATTATTGTGATTTCTGGTTAGCAAGGTTTAAAAACAAAAAAAAAATAAAGGAATGCAATAACTGGCTGGGGATGTGATAAAAAAAGGACAATGAAGAAAAGGACTATAAATAGAGAGAAAACCTATTGTGTAATTAATTATTTGTTTTCTTAATGAAACAAAAACTATTATATAAAAAATGGAAATAAAAATAATCGAAGGCCAAATGAAATAAAATCCATCCCCAGCTGGGGCATTGACCTATTCGTAGATCTTCATCAAACCATGAAACCATCTCAAGGAACATCAAACCACATAGTAGAAAGTGGAACTAGCCATGGAACAAAATTGGTTGCTGAGAATCAACTCCCAAGAGATATGAAGAAATGCTTATGGACATGCACTGATCGATCAGGGTAATGGAAACTTTGTTTATTGATTGAACTATAGACATTAGTGAACTCTAATCATACATTGAGGATTGCATTTAACCATTAATGAACTATGAGTTATGACAATAGGAGATTTTTTAAAAATATTAATAATGTTTATATCTACATTAATTAATTTGTCTAGTTAAAATACATAAATTATTTGTGTTTTAATTTTTCTTTATGACTGGTTTAGTTAAATTTTGACTAAATTTTCAGGACTATTGGGTGAGGTTAAAAAAAGATAATAAACCCATAAATAAATCCAAGAGAATGTTATCAGAATAGAAGTAAAAATTATTTAGAAAGCAAAATGAAAAGTTAAGGGTTGAGAAAAATATTAGAAAGAGAGGGTAAGGGTTTGTGTTATAACTTACTCCTAATAGTAAGTCACTTAGTCCCAATATTGATCAAGATTTAGTTAGGTTTGGACACTTATTTAAGTAAAAATAGATGTTCCATTGAGAACAAAATATATATTGCTCTTTGCCTTTGTTTTTTTTTTTTAATTAAAAAAAAAAGAGAAAGATTATGTTTGTTATGTCAAGAGTAGAAAAAAGATGAAAGGAAGATAGAGGTGGGTTTATTAGTGATTTGTTTTGTTAATGGCCTTGAATAAAAGAAAAAATTAACTATAATAAAGTGTATTATTGGTTAAAGGTTATGAAAGTGTATTTCTTTTTTTGCATTTGTGCTTTAAATAATAAAACCTATTATTGTATTAAATCAATCCATATTGAAATGGGATTGTGGAGAGGAATTTGGCTTGATCTGTCATACATATACAAATTATTAACTGTGAATGTAAGATTTTTCTAATTTTGTGGTTCTAGGTTTTTTTCCTAGTGGTGCTCTTGTATGATAATGATTAAAAATTTTCCAATATTTTAAATTCTCAGTGTACAATCATTCAGAGATAAAAAAGTAGTGGCACAATATATATTCATCTTTTAATATTATATTTATTTTAGTTTCATTTGTAAAAAGCAAATTAATAATTTGCCAAAATATGAAAGTGAACGAAAGGTTTTTCAAAAATAAATTTCTGTGAATAATTATAAAAATATTTTATAGTGGCAAATGTAAAAAGAATGTTAGTAACCTATTAAAAAATGTTACTTATTTCAATGATTTTCTTTCTCAATTATGTTTGTATAAAATTAAATAATTTTTTCTAAAATCTTACAATTTTCCTAAAATAATTTATATTTTCAGCATATTTTACCAAAATTCATTATAATATGTTGTAAAGGATAGCTTACAATGCACACATTCCTAAAAAGATCAAACATATTTATTGAACCCAATTCATTTGGAATTTATAGTAATAGTGGGAAGATTATTATTTGTTATTATTATTGCCTATATACATATAATACACAATAAATTATTATATTTATAAAATAAAATACGATCAATATTTTAGATAGTATTATTGTATATATATGTATAAAACTATTTGATTAAATAAACTGTAATGTATATGTATATATATTTTAAATTTAAAATTGAATATTAATTAATATATATATAATGTGGGATGATTTGAAGTTAATTAGGTGGTTACATATGTGTGAAAATAAAACTGATTTTATTATTTTTATTATTTTTTATTTATTATAAATCTAACTGTATTTAAACAATAGGCAGTTAAAGATATCAGCGTTCCTTGAAATCTACGTACGTGAAAATGTATAAAAACAAAAGACAGTTTACAAATCGGTCTTCTTATTGTTATAACAGCTGTAACAAAAGGAAAACAATTAAAACTAAAAATTTAGAACACTAAAATAAAATTTTACTTTTTCTTTTAGTGAAATTATAAACATTTTAAAAATTGAATACTATAACTAAAAGTTTATCAAATTCAAGGGACAGAAAGTGAAAAGAAGTAAGAATAACTAACTAATTCTTAAATAATTAAATCGTGTTTAAAAAATTGTTGGAGTAAATTTGATTTTTTTAAAATCTTTTCAAAAACAGTAACGAGAATCTCTGCTGTCAATGTCCGAGGTATTAATTCCCTCGGTCGTATTAATGCCATCAGGCATTTCTTTAGGCAAAACTCACCACATATGTTGTTCATAAGTGAAACAAAATATCACCTAAACTCAAACTACTTCATAAAATCAGAACTTAGTAAAATAGGTTTCACCCATTTATCTACAGGTCATGTGGCTAGGGGAGGAGTTGGGGTAATAATAAATAATCTTCTGGCTCCAACCTCCTTCAGAACAATTTATCTAGATCAGAACCTAATTGCCTTGGAGTTTACCTTCTCCTTGAATACTTTCAATGTGATTTATGTATACAGCGCCAATGTACACGCAACACTGCTGAAAATAGTCCACACAATTAACCTAATTACTAATAATAATAATGCACCTACCATTCTGCTCGGTGACTTTAACATCTCCTATGAATCCTTCACAAAGAAATATTTACCCCTACTCAACAAAGTATTTCTCAATGGGAGGGGATTCTTTCCACCTGATGCATTTTCATTCTATACAAAAAACAGTCGTACACTCATTGATCTAATGTTCTACTCGGCCGAATTGCACTATGGGATAGAGGCTAAACTGCAACCGACATCCTTTTCGGATCATTTTGCGATTATGGCATCCATAGAGCTGAACAACTTTCAACAAATTAAAGTCAACCGGAGTCTCAGAATGTTCACTAAAACCAACGCCACTGAGGCATTCTTCTCAGAGGCCTACATTCTTTTTCACAAGGTGAACCTCATATACCTACATCCGGTCGAGGCCTGGACTACATTTATAGGCATTATTCACTCACTGATTACTCAATACACCTTCAAGCTTAAGGGAACAACCACACTGATGCGTGAATTAGACAGCCTGAATTGGAAAATTAAAAACTTCAATGGTCAGGATCACAACATTGAATACTTACTTGAGTTAAAAGCTTCATACAGATCAAAACAATCAGCAGTAACAGAGATAATAGCGACAAAAAATGCAAAGAATTATCTGCCAGCTCAACATTGCTGGATGCAGGGCTATCTCAGGTGGGCTCTGGGGGCCAGAAAGAAACAGGAGGTTCCTACTTCATTGCTCATCAATGGTGGTAGCCTTACTGGTGCGAATATGATTTTACACATAGAGAACCACTTTCAAAACCTTCTCTTAGGTCACCGCACAAACCCTGCCTTGGAGTGGGTGGGCACAACCGGAGAGGCAGATCATGGTATTACACTCCAAGACATCACCAGTAGGTTGCAGGGTCTCCCAGACAGTGTTCATCCTGGGATTCATGCTATCCCGAAGTTTGTGTTCACTCACTTAATTTTTTTTACTGCGAGGATTATATTAAACATGCTAACCTACCTCGCCATTGAAAGGAGAGTAATTCCTAACCTATATCCAATCGCCATGGTTCCATTCATTAAAAAGAACCGGGATCCTACCTCTCTTAGCAGTATCAGACCAATATCGATGACACCAATTTTGTTCAAAGTCATGGAGGGTATAATAAAAGAAAAAATTCAGAATGCCATTTTACAGGATATATCGGCCTCTCAATATGCAAGGAGGGGATCATCGGCGCTGACTGCAATTGGCGAAGTGAAAATTCTGCTTGATCACATTAGATCTAACAGAAAATCCCAGCCTGTGGCAGTCCAGCTGGATGTGTCCAATGCTTTTGATACAGTAGATGTCAACATTCTTCTTGAATTGCTATCTCAGTTGGACATATCAAAACAGATAATTCAGATATTGGACAATCTCCTGAATAATAGGCATATTCATATTTCCATAAATGGACATTACTCAGATGGATTTGGGCCTTCAAGATCCATACCACAAGGTTCACCGTAGAGTGGTCTTTTGTTCATAAAGTACATCGACCCTCTGATTAAAGAGCTAGATCAGCTTCCAGGTATATATGTGCCCCGGCTTAAGAAAAACATCAAGGTTTTTGCATACATGGATGACATACTTGTGATTCTTCCATCTCGTAAATATCTGAAGACACTTCATTCCATAATTACCAATTATACTAAAGATTATAAATTATCCATCAATCCTCACAAGTCGTCATCCTGGTGCATCAACACTGGTAGGAAAATACTATCCAATTTTTTAGCGGAACCTCAGTGTTTTCTGGGGTTTCCTATCTTCAAGTCACAGACTGCTATGTCTGTCTGCCTACAAAAATCCATCATAAGCAATGCTACTAAGGTGGTTCAGTCACTGTCAAGGACATACCTGTCCCTACAAGGGAAGATTGCTCTTATTAATATGAAGATTATGGCGAGCATAAATTACTACCTGCCAATAATGTCAGTTACCAAATTATTCACCTTACAGATTCAGAGGCTCTGTGGTCAGCTCTTATGGAGAGGTCGGACCACTGCAATTAGCATCCGCAGACTTCAGTTTCACAGGAAACAGAACGGTATGGGTCTCCATTCAATACAGACAATCAATTTCCAAAAAGGGCATTCACTTTTAGTAAATCTGGGGAAAAAATACCCTCTATCAAATATTATAGAGACTGTAATACCTACTGACAGACCTTCCCCCAGTAAACACACATGGCTTGACACCATTATTAAACAACAATCTCTATACATTGGGCACTCAATAACAGGGTTTAATAATAAAATCAACATCTGGCAGGCACATTGCCTGCTGAATCCTGTTAATACAGTTATTTATGCTCACCTAGAGTGCAGCAATCATCACCTCAATATTTAAA
Organism: Epiperipatus broadwayi; assembly: GCA_028023455.1. Classification (NCBI taxonomy): domain Eukaryota; kingdom Metazoa; phylum Onychophora; class Udeonychophora; order Euonychophora; family Peripatidae; genus Epiperipatus; species Epiperipatus broadwayi. The sequence goes on along the minus strand of JAQFVV010013422.1, from coordinate 65,731 downwards.
TATCTGCTACTGGAGCCCAAACTTTTGGATTATCTGATTAAGGTGAATATGGATTCCATGCCAACTAATACATTCTTATACTACAAACGGTTTCTAAATAAAATAGACCCTATTTGTCATGCCTGTTCTAGAGGAGAGGAGTCCTTTAGTCACCTTTTAAATGTATGTCCAGGCTATAACAGTATTCGAAGAATTATCTCTCAACACTGCATTATAGCAGTGGATAAAATCCTGGACATCAGGGGTTGTCTCTTCTCTGGAGACTTTACAGTAATCAGGTTATCAATCTTCCTGACATATGCTTTTTGGTACACAAGGTGCAGGACAAAGTTCACACAACCAACACCAGATCCCAATGCTATATTTTGCGATAAGCTCAAAGCTCTTCAAGACAAGGATAAGATACTATCCTCTAGATTTTTGTTTAACAATACATGGAGCTTACTAGTATGGCGTACAGACTCTACATGAAACTCTACATGAATTTTGGACCCGATTTATCCACATTGTAGTGTATTGTAGAAGAAGTAGTCTGTGTTGCAACATGTCAGATTCTTCTGGAGGGGCAATGATTTCATACTACATCTATCCCAGCTGATAAGTTAGCATTATTGGGTCATTCTTTGCATTGGCAGGGGTGGGCAATACCAACTAAATAGTACGTATCTGCTCATTTTTTAACCTGCTAGTGCGGAGAATGGCTCTTGCATACTTTTTCCAGACCAACGCCAGCAATGGATGAGACAACATTAACAAAGTGTTTTTATTATGCATCTGTACAATTTTATAATGTCAATAAATATATTTTTAAAATAAAACAGTAACGAGAATTAAATTTACTAAGTATTGGAGAAGAAAGAAAAATGAAATAATTTTCTTAATATATATATATAAGCACTTTAATATAATTCAATAAAAATATATGATTATAAATAATTATTATTAAAATGTACTTTAATATGAAAATGGGCTAGAGCAAAACATGCTATTGTGGGTCATGGTATTTTCCTGCCAGCTGCATTATATATATATATCTCTCTCTATATATATATATTTCTATTTTATTGTAAACACAGAAGAAGATGCCTTCAGTCCAAAGTAAACAAGGATTGGAATACATTATGGTGAATCAAATGAGGATCAAGATATTTACCAGTAAACACAACTACAGGAGACACCATTGTTCCTATCTATCCTTGCTAAGAAGAATAATTTAATAAGTGAAACTGCTTTGAAGAACAACTTGCCTAAATATCAGCTACTACTACTTTTATTATGATGATTATTATAAACTTTGTTCCAATTACAATTTTTAATCAAAGAATCAATATTGTAAATTTTTGTTTATTTATTATTTTATTTTCTGTTGTATTTTCACACTCTGATGCTGAAGCCTCATTTTCCAGATGAAGCCTCATTTTTCAGAATTAGCAAAAAAGAAAAAGAGGGGATTATTCATTTTGATATTTTTTTTTATATTTTCATTATAAATAAAATTTAGGTAATACCAACTGCTTCACATCAGGTCATCCACATAAATATTGAGGTAAGATTCTTTAAATTTATATATAGGTTAAATTACAACACATTCAGAATACATATTATATGTTTTATTTTGTGATTAACCATGTACGTATATTTTCTAGTATGTTTGGACTAATCAATTGGGATCTGTCTCTATCATATATATAAATTGAGGAAATTTGTTAAATAAATTAACATTTGTAAATATATAATTCAGCTATCCAGCATCTCAAATAACAAGTTGATTTTATATATATATATATATATATATAATTATGATGGTAGAGGTTCATTTGTGACACATGTACATATGATGATTATTATATTTTTTTATTTTTTATCATTATTATTGTCATTATATTTCATATTTATTATTGTTAATAAATGTTTGAGAGTTTATATTATTCCGGTCTCTGGTTTATTGAGTTGTCCTGACATTCCACAGTTTAAAAATAATTATACATGCACACACACCTATTTTTCTTATTATATAAAGCTTGGAAATAAAACAAATATTATAAATGCTAGTTGTAACCTATATATAGGTGCAGGAGTTGCTGTGTATATCTGTTCATACCTGATAATAGAGTTAAAAGCAATATTCTCTTTGGGCTTGAATATTAGGGAATAATGGAATTTAAAAAGGGGAAAGTGGATGAACTAACCTAAATTGCATTTAATATTATTAAATAGAGATAGAGTTAGTCAATTAAAGGGTATGCAATCATTGGTTAAGAATTTCATTGGGTTCTCATTAGCACTTTATCAGATGACCCACAGTCTGAACATAGTTGGATGTAACTTTCTTCCAGTCTAAGCCTGTTAATTCTCTGCAGATTGTTTCATTAGAGGCAATAAATTAGAGCTTATTAATTTATCCCCACACCATATTGCTGCATCTGCATAGTAGTATAGTCTGCAAGTTAGTTGACCATCCATTACATCTGGTGTTTGCAATGTTTGGGATTAGTTGTAATCCATTCCATCCATTATATCTGGCATCATCATCTTTTGGGGCAAGTGCGAATTGTTCATTCCATTATATCTGTTGACCAACATGGATGCACGATGTGTAGTGGGACTACACACGGCTAAAGATCGAATTAGTGACTGGCATGAGTAGTGTGATAGGTATTAGGGGGGGTGTATGAGGAGAATCTTTTATAATCGTTATATCTAATGATGAAAATTGTTCGTTCTGTTATATCTAGCACCAGCAACGTATAGGGCTCGATAGATAGGTCTATCATCACATATAGACTTTGTATAAGTTAGTCACACATTGTGATTGTACCAGCTTATTGTTGATATATCCAAGTGCTAATCATCCCGTTCCATTATATCTGGTGCGCAACGTGGTAGGCATTTTACAGTTGATAGGGGAATCCAGGTATATTTACTAATGGTTATATCTGGCACACAATGTGATAGGCATTTTACAGTTGATAGAGGAATCCAAGTATATTTACTACTGGTTATATCTGATGTGCAATGTGTTAGGCATATAGATATTATAGTTGATAAATGTACCCAAATGTATTTACCAATAGTTACCTCTGGTATCCAGTATGTTAGGTATGAATATACTATAGTTGTAAAGAAAGTCCAGCCATTGGACTGGTGTTTAAATTTTTTTAAAAAAAATATGTTGAAGCACATTTCATTTTATATTTTTCTATCAACATAAACCCATGTGAACTAATACACATGGCAAACAACTAGCACTTTCATCTAAATAATAGTAATAGTGATAATAGATCACATAAACTTGAATCAATTTTCAATAAGAGATCGAAAGTATTGAGTGTAAATTGGAAATATAAAGGATTGGACAATAAACAGAGACCGATAATAAATAGTTAAGTGATTAATAAATGATAATAAAATAGTAGAGTTACGCATGTAAAAGGACAGAGGCTAAAAGTAGATCTATTAAAAAAAAAAAGAGGTAAAGATAAATGCAATGGTTGGGAGTGGCATGATCCACTGTGGCATGTGATTATTTATAGTTTCATAAATAAATATTTTTTTAAATAGTTTGCAAATAAATAAATATTTAATGATAACCAGAAGTGGTAAGCAATTAAGTAATATGGAATCAAAACATTTGGAGATAGGAAAAGATAGTAGTGACAGTGAGATGGTAGATGATACTATCAGTAATAAGGTAGAATCTGTGATGATTCAGATACCTGGGGGATCTAGTCCGGAAGTTGAACAATTCCCAAATGCAGGAAGGAAGTCAAACAGTTTCTCAAATTCAAATGATATCTCCTAGTGAGATTGTTCAAGTGCCTGAAGAGGGAATAACTCAGGCTATGCCAGACCCTGCAACATTGGCACAACTAATCCAAGTAATCATGGAGATGAAGAGTGATATGAATAATATGAAAAGTGATTTAAATAGCAATATGGAGAATATGAGGAGTGATATGAATAGTATGAATAGCTATATGGAGAATATGAAAAGTGATTTAAATAGCTATATGGAGAATATGAAAAGTGATTTAAATAGCAAGATGGAGAATATGAAGAGTGATATGAATAGTATGAATAGCAATGTGGAGAATATGAAAAGTGATATAAATAGTAAGTTGGAAAATATGGCAACCAAGGCTGATATAAATAAAATAAAGGAAGAATTGAAGAAAGATGTGAATGATATAAAAGAACAAATGGAAACAAAAATTGATAATGTTGAAATTAAGCTGTCTGAAGATATGGGACAACTTTTCTTTAAATTAGGAAATGTTCAGAAAGACAATATTGAATTGAAGCAAGGAATGTTAGAGATGAGGAATGAAATTGATGAAAAGAATACAAAATGCCAACAGCGAATAGATGATTTTAAATCCAGTGTCATGGAACAATTGAATGCAAAATATGATGAGGTATGCAGGAATCAAAAGGAAGAAGTTTGTGGAAATCAATGGAGGCACCAAGATGAAATTTAAATGGGATTACGAATTATCCATACGGAGTTGGAGCAAAATTGTACCAAACAAAATATGGAGATAGAAATCCTAGGACAAAAACTAAAATGCTTAGATAAAACCATTGTTCAGAGGTTTGGAATCACTGAATCCCAACTGAGTAAGGGTATATTAGTTGTTGAAACACAACAAACCCAGACTAATTCAAGTACTCAATATACTGAATTTAAGTTGAGAGAAAATCAATTGAATGATACTCTCAATATTGAAGTGATACAAAGATCACAAGGTTTCAAGATTGATTCCAAGTTAAATGATGAAGCCATAGGAGTTGATGACATATCATACTCTGAAGATGTCATGATAGAGTATATGAAGGAAGGTTCAATGATAAATGATTTGGATTCATATTTGAGATCATTGAAGCACATTTGTGTTTACCATCGAAACAAGAATAAAATGCTTTTCAGACATGACATTTGTGAGCATAATAGCAATAACAGGGATGGATTGCTACAAGTTAAAACAGCTTTCTTAGGAGAAAACTGTCACACTACAAATGCCATTGTTGAAGGCATTAAAGAAATTGGTGAATTCAATTGTCTTAGCTGCGCGTTATGGAAGTTAGAGTCTTTCCATAATCAACAAGATGATCAAAACATAGAAAATTATATGGTGAGAAAAGAGATGACTATGTTGCAGTCATCAAACAGAAAGGTTTTCAGTTCCACAAGTTATGTAACACTTATGAAGGATCCTTCACTTTATGAGGCATATAAATGACAGTACTTAAAAGAAAAAGTACATAATAAGGGAAGGACTTCAAATGATGCAACTTAGGACACATAAAATGGACTTTTCATGATGGATGAATGCTCAAAAGATGTATACATTTTAAAAAAGAGAATAAATAAATGAATGAATAAATCAAATGGTGTATACATATATATATATATATATATGTATATATATATATATACATAAGTTGTATTATATATATATATACAACTTATGATAGTATAGGAAAATGATCTGGCAAGACAGATAGACCAGATAGTTAATTATATCAATTGGAGTGTGAATGAATCCACTGGATTCACACCCATTGAACTACATTTTAATCAATCAATTCCCATGTTGTTCACTAAATATCAACCTATGACTAGATATAAACAAAACAGTATGGAGGAAAATGTGCAGAAAGCATATCTTCGATTGGTAAGTAAGGCCAATAAAAGGAACAAAAATAAGACTGGAACTTTTCATACTTTTAAAGTAGGAGATCAAGTTTTAATAAAAAAACCCTCATATTAGTAAGCAAGTTGAACATAAGTACGGTAAGTTTTACCATCTATATGAAGGACCTAACACAATAGTTAAACAATCGAGTCCTAATGCATTTTGGTTGGAAATGGAAGGACAAGTTAGGGGCACGTATAATACCCTAATTATGAAACCATACCATGGACAATCTTAGTAATTGTATAATTGTCATACTCAACTGATGTGTAGAAAAAAATAAGAGATGAATGCTAATAAGTAAAAAAATAGGTATTATGAAGTTAGGTTAAAAATTATGATGAGAGTATTCCCTAATGGATGCCAAAGCAAATATTAGGATACTTTAGAGCCACTTTATTTAAGAGAGTTAAACCACATTAAGTGATGGTTGCTCCAATCTTCTGTTAGACCTCAAAGGAAATCCAATAAGACTCAATAGGAGCAGGGTAGAGGATAACAAAAAAATATGTGCTATCTGAAACAGAAACACATTTTATTAGTGTGCTCAAAACATAACCATCATTGGTTTTTTTTAAAAAAAACCTATGTTTGAACCCCACCTTGAAAAGTATTTTATGAGAGTGAGTAGAGAATAATAGAAAGCAAGTTGTGTAGTTGAGTGTAGAAAACAGTAAAATAAGGTTTCACTACCCTTCTTATATTTGTTAAAAAAAAAACCCGTCAAACTTCAAATGCAAACCTTGTGTAAGTGTTAAAATTTTCATTACATATTAAAATTCTAACCCTGTAAGGAGAGGGGATTGTAAAGGATAGCTTACAATGCACACATTCCTAAAAAGATCAAACATATTTATTGAACCCAATTCATTTGGAATTTATAGTAATAGTGGGAAGATTATTATTTGTTATTATTATTGCCTATATACATATAATACACAATAAATTATTATATTTATAAAATAAAATACGATCAATATTTTAGAAAGTATTATTGTATATATATGTATAAAACTATTTGATTAAATAAACTGTAATGTATATGTATATATATATTTTAAATTTTAAATTGAATATTAATTAATATATATATAATGTGGGATGATTTGAAGTTAATTAGGTGGTTATATATGTGTGAAAATAAAACTGATTTTATTATTTTATTATTATTATTATTTTTTATTTATAATAAATCTAACAGTATTTAAACAATAGGCAGTTAAAGATATCAGTGTTCCTTGAAATCTACGCACGTGAAAATGTATAAAAACAAAAGACAGTTTACAAATCGGTCTTCTTATTGTTATAACAGCTGTAACAAAAGGAAAGCAATTAAAACTAAAAATTTAGAATGCTAACATGGAATTGTACTTTTTTTTTAGTGAAATTATAAACATTTTAAAAATTGAATACTGTAACTAAAAGTTTATCAAATTCAAGGGACAGAAAGTGAAAAGAAGTAAGAATAACTAACTAATTCTTAAATAATTAAATCGTGTTTAAAAAATTGTTGGAGTAAATTTGATTTTTTTAAAATCTTTTCAAAAACTGTAATGAGAATTAAATTTACTAAGAATTGGAGAAGAAAGAAAAATGAAATAATTTTCTTAATATATATATAAGCGCTTTAATATAATTCAATAAAAATATATGATTATAAATAATTATTATTAAAATGTACTTTAATATGAAAATGGGCTAGAGCAAAACATGCTATTGTGTGTCATGGTATTTTCCTGCCAGCTGCATTATATATCTATATATATGTATTTCTATTTTATTGTAAACGCACAAGAAGATGCCTTCAGTCCAAAGTAAACAAGGATTGGAATACATTATGGCAAATCAAATGAGGATCAAGATATTTACCAGTAAACACAACTACAGGAGACACCATTGTTCCTATCTATCCTTGCTAAGAAGAACGATTTAATAAGTGAAACTGCTTTGAAGAACAACTTGCCTAAATATCAGCTACTACTACTTTTATTATGATGATTATTATAAACTTTGTTCCAATTACAATTTTTAATCAAAGAATCAATATTGTAAATTTTTGTTTATTTATTATTTTATTTTCTGTTGTATTTTCACACTCTGATGCTGAAGCCTCATTTTTCAGAATTAGCAAAGAAGAAAAAGAGGGGATTATTCATTTTGATATTTTTTTTATATTTTCATTATAAATAAAATTTAGGTAATACCAACTGCTTCACATCAGGTCATCCACATAAATATTGAGGTAAGATTCTTTAAATTTATATATAGGTTAAATTACAACACATTCAGAATACATATTATATGTTTTATTTTGTGATTAACCATGTACGTATATTTTCTAGTATGATTGGACTAATCAATTGGGATCTGTCTCTATCATATATATAAATTGGGGAAATTTGTTAAATAAATTAACATTTGTAAATATATAATTTAGCTATCCAGCATCTCAATTATATTAAATAACAAGTCGATTTGTTTTAAATATAATTATGATGGTAGATGTTCATTTGTGACACATGTACATATGATGATTATTATATTTTTTTTATTATTTTTTTTATTTTATCATTATTATTGTCATTATATTTCATATATATTATTGTTAATAAATGTTTGAGAGTTTATATTATTCTGGTCTCTGGTTTATTGAGTTGTCCTGACATTCCACAGTTTAAAAATAATTATACATGCACACACACCTATTTTTCTTATTATATCAAGCTTGGAAATAAAACAAATATTATAAATGCTAGTTGTAACCTATATATAGGTGCAGGAGTTGCTGTGTATATCTGTTCATACCTGATAATAGAGTTAAAAGCAATATTCTCTCTGGGCTTGAATATTAGGGAATAATGGAATTTAAAAGGGGGAAAGTGGATGTACTAACCTAAATTGCATTCAATATTATTAAATAGAGATAGAGTTATTCAATTAAAAGGTATGCAATCATTGGTTAAGCATTTCATTGGGTTCTCATTAGCACTTTATCAGACGACCCACAGTCTGAACTTAGTTGGACGCAACTTTCTTCCAGTCTAAGCCTGTTAGGTCTCTGCAGATTGTTTCATTAGGGGCAATAAGTTAGAGCTTATTAATTTATCCCCACACCATATTGCTGCATCTGCATAGTAGTATAGTCTGCAAGTTAGTTGACCATCCATTACATCTGGTGTTTGCAATGTTTGGGATTAGTTGTAATCCGTTCCGTCCATTATATCTGGCATCATCATCTTTTGGGGCAAGTGCGAATTGTTCATTCCATTATATCTGTCGACCAACATGGATGCACGATGTGTAGTGAGACTACACACTGCTAAAGATCGAATTAATGACTGGCATGACTAGTGTGATAGGTATTAGGGAGGGGTGTATGAGGAGAATCTTTTATAACCGTTATATCTAATGATGAAAATTGTTCGTTCTGTTATATCTGGCACCAGCAATGTTTAGGGCTTGATAGATAGGTCTATCATCACATATAGACTTTGTATAAGTTGGGCACACATTGTGATTGTACCAGCTGATTGTTGATATATCCAAGTGCTGATTATCCCATTCCGTTATAATATTATAACAGTCAAGGTGTTTTAGGTGTTGGAATCTTATCATATCTGCTGTACAAGGGTACCACCAGGCCATTCGAACCTGGAAAATTTATATAGTAGACAGATACTGTTAAGATCCAATTTTATTTTATTACAGACCATTAGTCCATGACTCTAGCTCTAGGAGTAGCTGTGATTTATATTCTAAATACTTATTTAACATTTCATTCAAAAAGATTTGAAATTAAAAATAAATTTTTAATATTAAAAAAAGAAAATAAGGCACTGCCAGTAATAATTAACAAAAAATATTTATTAACACACATATATAAATATTTAAAATTGAGGAATAAGTTTATCTTGAGTTTAATATTACTTTTAGATTTAAATTATTTAGAGTAACTCTACACAGATAGACAGTTTATAAAAAGTTTGTTTTATAATGTTGAGTACAGATAAGTTACATAGATTACTCATTTAAAAACTTTTCAACAAAACAAATGTTCAACCTCAGACTAAAAGTTCATAGCCAACCCAACACTTATTTCCTGATATACAGATCCCAACCAATGCAATATGATGATGCTAGCATAAAACCATGATATCAGGTATGTGCATCTGCAGCATGATATTATTTGAAGGACATGATTCTTGTCCAGTACAGGAATGTGGCTCTGTCTGCTGAAGGAATCATGCATATAATATTTAAAAGAAATGCTATGTATGGGAAAGAGTGGTCTATCTTCTGACTTATAGTCCATATCCATATTGCTAAAAAAGGTCAATGTTGCAATAAATATGTGTGTGTCCATTGCAATGCAATGACTACATCTTTGGGTCATGCATTCAATTGGGCTTTTCCCTATATGCTAAACATGCTTCATATTACATTAATATAAACACCTATATGTTCCTCCACCAGCATCAACCTAACTATGAAACAAATAGCTTGAAATTAAACTCCTCCAAAATAAACATAAGCAATTAAAGTATAAACTTATTGATGGAATTGCAGAGGGAAATTTACAGTAAAATAAATCCAATGGCACTCATCATAAGGTGCCGCATTGATGACAATAACTTAAAAGATATACAAATAAATATGTTTGGACCCTCACCATGAGGTGTCATATTTACCAATATATATATATATTATATGCATATATAAATACCAATATATATATATATTCTATGCATATAAAAATAAAAATAAATTAAACGTTAATGAATTTATGCACCTATCTATACCCAACTTAAATTTAATACATTTCCGTTAACAGATAAAAATAAATAACCTAGTTACATACAAAAATAAACAAATAAATAAAACAAGAAATGGAAATGATTGAAATAGCAAACTTATATAAAAGTAAATATTAATAAGTGATTTAGAGTTCTATTCCTGGTCAGATAAGAGCCCATTCATTTATATTACCTTTTTTTATGGATTGACTACTCATTGAAGATATATTTAATTAAAAGAAAGTTCAATTGGTAAAAGTTTATCCTTCCCCTTTGATCTTGATGACTCCTCCAGATTTCATTCAGTTTATGGAAGTTCTTGCTGATCCTATTGTTGCTAATACTTCTTTGGAGACAAAACCACTACAAGCCATTCATTTGTTCAGGGACTGTCATTGGGAGACCTTGGCTGGTGCATGCAAAGGAAATTAAATCTATTGCAAGACTACTACATCATGGAGTCTGCAATACAGCTAGCTCATATATAGCTTAATAGTTAGCATGCTGCAACAATGATTATTTTGCCTTTTATAATTTTATGGTCCTCTTATCAGAAATCCAAGGGATTGATCTAGCATGATGTCACTCATTCTAATGTTCCATTTACAATCCATGCTGTAGCTTTATGCTTGCAGTGGTCAATCTAATTTTTTTATTCTCTTATCTGGCCTTTTAAATTATTTAAGTACCCAAAGGGCTTGTTTGCTTTAAAACAATCATTTAATTACTAAAACAATCATTTAATTAATAAAACAATCATTTCCATTTTCTAAGATTAAACACGATAGAAATCAACATTTATTTCTATTTTCAAAAATATCAATCTTTACTTTTTTTACAAAAAAATATATTCAAATACTTTTTTTTAAAATAGTTTTAAAATTTTCCATCTGTGTGATATATACATGTTAACATAACTTTTAATTTTTGGTTCTTAGTTTTTAATAAAATTAATTTTCATTTATGATCTTGTTTTTATTTTTATTTTAAAATAATGTAACAGCATATGTATAATGTTACAATGTAAATAAATGCCAGAAAATATTCTAAAACATTAATTTCTATTTGAAAATCAAATAAAAAGCTTGGGGCAAGGTAAACTGTTGACAGGTATGAAAATTAGGGTTAGTGCTTGTTTCTTTCTCAATTTATGTTCCTGTAAAGTATACAATTTTTTACTAAAATCTTACTGTTTTTTCTAAAATAATTATGTTTTCAGTATATTTTATGAAAATAATTTATAATATATAAATTAATATACTAAAAAACACTCTAAAACATTTGTTTTCATTTTGAAATGCAAAAAAAAAGAATTTGGAGAAATGAAAAATTATTGACAAGCCTTAAATGTCTTCCAACCATTCACCATCTACAGAAGACCACTCTTCTACCATGGTTAAAGTTTAAATATCAAATATATTTATTTTTTACTTGTAAAATAATTTGAGAGAGGGCAGCATCTTACGGTACTTTTTTTAAGCTTTAAAATGACCATAAATTCTTTACCATAGTATTAAAAATGATGGAATTCGAGCGGTTTGAAGCCATGTTCATTTTTAACCAGGCAAGGAAGTGAATGGGTTAATAGTCACTGATAAAAAATGTAATTAAAATTGATATTACCAATTCTTCTTTTACTCTCTGATGTACAGACAGTTTGCAAAGAGTCCAAGGAATTTCATTTTAATGTCAGCTTGTTGAAGGTTTAGAATTTGAAATCAGCCACACAACAATACGTAACATGCATAGATTTACCAATTGCTATGGTTTACTGGAACAGTCCCATTTTTGGCTTGGACTTGCAATTCTTTTTACTGTGATGATGATGAAATAAATTGCTTCTATAGGAACCATTTTATCATTGGGAAAGTTTATGTATTTCTTCTGGGTATAATTACTTTTGATAGACAGATGGAAGTTTCTGCTTTCCATATATTTTAGAAATTTTTGCTTTCTGCTTTTATTCAAATTCAGCAAATGGCATAGGCGAAACAACATTAACAAAAGTAGGTTTCTTCTTTCATCTTTGGAAATCAGTCATAAGATGTTTTAAATATCTCTTAGATTTAAACTTTTCTGATATACACATGGTTTCATGGGGCAAAGGAAGCCAACAAAATATTTTTACCCCAACATATTGATGTAGAAACCTTCAAAAATGTGTGTTTTCTGCAAAGCAATCTAGTTTATTCTTTCTTTCTTTTTTTAAAACATTCTTATTTCAGCTTTATTTATGATAGTTTGTCTGATGACATCACATATATTTATTACTGAAACACATGGCAATCTATAAATCAAGTTATCTGGTCAAAATATTTTCAAAAATTGACAATTTTTTAAAATATATTATTTAGTAAGAAATCGAAAGTGATCTAGCTTTCTTGGTAATTTAGCTTTTTGATTTAGACTCTATCATCTTAATAGCATCCCCCCATTTCTGAAGTCTGAAATTGACCTTTATCTCTCTTTCTCTCTCTTAGACCTGTCGATGTCAGCTGGACTGTCAGTTGAACATTCTTGTGAAACACTTTTACATAAAACAATAATAACTGTTTTTAAATAATATAATTTTTTTATATAAAAACTACAAAATTTATTTAAATAACACTTTACTTTTTGAAATATATCTGTAAATGTTTTATACCCAAATATATAAAACCTGCTTAAAAATAATTAAATGATTTAAAAAACTATAGATCATTACTATTAGTATTACAATTTAGAAAATAAATCAATAAAACAAGTGTTAGAATCAAAGTATTATTAAAGAAAGAATATTAGAATCTATTAAGTATAAATCCATTTGCCTTACAATCCTTTCCTTTTTTATTTTCATGGGATATTTTTAAAGTAACTCCTTATAATTCAACAAATAATGTAGCTTTCTACCCTCACATTGGTTTTGTAATTTATTTAAAAATACATCCTGATTGTTTCTATGGTATTCTCTTTCTAGGAGAATCAGTTTTATCCCTTATCTTTCTTCTTTTTTTAGTTTAACCACTGGGACTTTTGTACTTTGTTCTTCTTCTAGCTCCCTTCACATTCTCTTCATTTCATAATATATTTTATCCTGGCCCTTACTTATTTTTTTGTACACTCTCTATATTGGCTTTTTCACACCCTCTTTTACACCTTTGAATATGTCATTCATTGATTCTCCATCATCATATTCTTCTTCCATCTTTATACATCCTCCCTGTATGCTCTCATCTCATTCCTTTTTTATCTCTAAATATTGATTATCTAATTTACATTCTAATTTATTGGTCTGTCTATCTATCTTTCCCTTCAGTTGTTCATTTATTTCTTTAAGTATACTTATTATCAGCATCATCAATTTTATCTCTTATGATTCTTCCTTCTCTGTCTGAGTCTGACAAATGTATTTTTACTTGATTCCAGCTTTCATTCTTGTTGTTGCATCATTATCACTAACTCTAGAAGCATTTTCCAGTTTATCAATTTTATCAAAATTTAATTTATTTTGCCTGAGTTCCCTGCCCACCAAGAAGCTGCAAATCCATTTTCTTACTGAGACACATCCCCTACTAACTGATTTGCCTTTTATCACCTTGCTTTCTCATGCTTTAAAAAATTCATATCCATTATTTAACTAACCATCCAACAATAACCTACATAGTACATGTATATATTCATAATAGAGCTCATACTTCAAATTATATACTCATCCATTCCTTTAGAGATCTGACTGTTACTGACAGCCAACAGAATGATTAACAGCTCACAATTCTGAGACAAATAAAAGAATTCAGTCACAGCACTTTAAGCACACAATGCATCATGAACACTTAGAAAGCCACCCCAATTCAATCACTTTAAACTACCACAATCCTTGATCAAATGATGCAAACTCTGTTGCAATGTCCTGCTTCTTTCAAGTCTTAAGGGCTGGAATATATAAAATAATGCATTGCTCTCTCTCTTGGAGTCTTAGAGATAAATACCAAAACTATACCCTGCTTCTTACAAGTCCTAGAGGCTAGAATATATAAAAAAACTATGCCTTGCTCACTTTCTAGGAGACTTATAGGCTGACATTATGGTAGACTACTGTTAACTGCTTCATGATAAATAAATCATAAATTGGGTTGAAGAAGTGAATACGACTGATCAGTCATGGGTTGCATGAATATGCAGCATCCTCAAGGAAATGACAAAACTCTCCATCCATCTTCAATAACTGCAATCTAGCCCAACCAAACTCCCACAATGAAATACCCAATCCAACATCCAAAATCATAACCTTCTATAACATGAACTCCCCAAATATACATGAAATTATTATACCATAATTTATAACTATCAATATTCCTGTCCCTATCTCACAGTAGTAAAATATTTAACAAAAATGTTATTGTCATTTAAACACTGACTCAAGTTATGATTACTGTAAGTAATATTTTAGAATTGAAAAACTAAGCTGTTTCATGGCTATATTCATTTATCAACATCAATGAAAAATGGAATAATAATAAACATCATCATATAAAAGTCTAAAATAAAAACATAAAACCAAAATATTTCTATACAAAAATATTTTTTGACTAAACATCTCAATTCCACCTCTATTATGACTTCTCACTTCAGGTAGATGGTATATCTTGAGCCTTCATTGGGACACCATTGTAGCTAAACAAAAATGAGGGAAGCCATTGTAACTAAATAAAATAAATATGGTGAACATTATGAGAAATAAATATAATGGAATTATCTTTATATCAATTAGTAAATAGATGTCTTTCACTAAGAATAAATTCTTCCAACAAGAAATAGATCCCCTTTTCTACACATATATAAAACACTGTTCAGGGTTGTGAAGAAATAATTCAGTCACACACTGGTGCTATTTGTAAGTAATTAACAATATCAATAAATAAATATATCATCAAGATTGGGAAAAGAAAATTAAACTCTTATTTATACCCTTTTTATTCAGTTTTACTTATCTGTATCTGGTTTATCTGAGTCCCACTAGGCTGTCTAAACCTAGATAAAGTTATATCATATACTTTTCTTATCAAAAATCTCTGTCATGTATCGAAGCCTGATCATTCTTAGGAGACAGCTGTTTAAAATCTGATTGCCTGTCTGAGAGACAATTGTGCATGTGAAAGATTAGCAAACTTTCAATTATTAGCAATTTATTAACAACATGCGATTTAGACAAATATTATTTACATATGCTGCTGATAAATTACATTATCATCTAGAAAATTGTGGTGTAGTAAATCTGAGATTTCATGCTGGAATATCTTAAATTAATAACACAATGAATGATAAGTGTATATGTTTATATATTCAAACTTACAGGCCAAGATGCTTAAGAATGGCTTATATATATAAAAAGTTAAATTGAGAAAAGATTGGTATCATCCTTTTATCAAAAATCTCTGTCATGTATTGAAGCCTGATCATTCTTAAGATAGCTGTTTAAAATCTGATTGGCTGTCTGAGAGACAATTGCACATGTGAAAGATTAGCAAACTTTCAATTATTATGTATTTATAGTGTACCTGGTTCAAACCCAATTGGTACATTAATTATAACACACACATTTATATAAGGGGGGATCCCTACACTTTAGTTGGCCAGATAATTCTTAGAAAAGATTTTAATATCATAAATTCATATTTAGCTCAGTTTAAGTTCTGTAGATTTATCAGATGCTTTGATGGTAGTCATTTCTCTTGCTGATGAGTCATAAACAACAAATAAACATAGTGAGAACCATAATTTATATAGGGCCATTAAACACATTCATTTAGTCTATACATTAATAATAATATAATGATGATGATGATGATGTTTCCAGCCAAAGACTTACAATTAACTCACAACAAATCATATCTATTACAATCTATAATTACTTAAAATATATTTTAGCAATTGAGACCCATCAATGATAATGATGATCATAACCAAACTCATAAGACAATGCTTAACTTTTAAGAAAGATATATACCTTTTTAAATAAAAACAAATTAACATTTATTACTGATCAATCATTAATAATGCAGATAGAAAATTTATATAAATAATAATGATAAATTGTTTATACTTAAATAGTAATAATAATAATACCAAAGCCCCCTTCCCTTAAAAAAATGTAAACTCAATGTTCATATCATATAGCATGATGTGTTTGCAGGTGAATAAAAATCTCATACCCTAGAAACATTTTTAATTCGAAAAATAAACACTATGCATGCACAACACATTCTTGCATATTGTGTATAATATATATTTTTATATTGATAAAGTCAAACATAATGTTAATAAAAAATGAGTAGAGAAAGGTTAGTTAGATCATAGAGATAAGCACATTTAGAAAAATCAGCTTCATTTACCTATCTCAATTTTCACCAATCTAAGTCATTAACTAATTTAAAAATCCATGTCTCCTAATGCCAAATTTCTAGTGATTTTATAACATTCATGCTCAACAAATATACATGTAAGCATACTTTTATTAATAGGGGTGTGTGTATGTGTCAATTCCCATTATGAATAAAAACTGTATTTCCCTTTACGTACAATATAAATCAACATATTTCATGAGACTTGAATCAATATACAATAAACACATTTTATAAAAATAAAATACACATTGAAATGGTTACATGTAGTAATCTAAGAATGCATAATACACCAATATAGCAATATTTATTATTGTTTATAGATTTAAAGATTTAAAGAGAGAGCTAAATGAACCTGTTATTAAAAAGATTTGTTAATAGTCACTGATAAAAAATGTAATTAAAATTGATATTACCAATTCTTCTTTTACTCTCTGATGTACAGACAGTTTCCAAAGAGTCCAAGGAATTTTATTTTAAAGTCAGCTTGTTGAAGATTTAGAATTTGAAATCAGCCACACATCAATATGTAACACACATAGATTTACCAATTGCCATGGTTTACTGGAACAGTCCTATTTTTGGTTTGGGCTTGCAATTTTTTTTTACTGTGTTGATGATGAAATAAATTGCTTCTATAAGGACCATTATATCATTGGGATGGTTTCTTCATTTCTTCTGGGTATAATTATATTTGATAGGCAGATGAAAGTTTCTGCTTTCCATATATTTTAGCATTTTTTGCTTTGTACTTTTATTCAAATTCAGTAAATGCATAGGTGAAATAGCATTAACAAAAGTTTTTTTCATCTTTGGAAACCAGTCATAATATGTTTAAAATTTATATTAGATTTAAACTCTTCTGATGTATACATGGTTTCTTGGGACCAATGGAAGTCAAAAAAATAGAAACCTTAAAAATGTGTGGTTTCTGTAAAGCAATCTAGTTTATTCTTTCTTTCTTTTTTATTCAAACATTCTTATTTCACTTTTATATATGATAGTCTATCTAATGATGTCACACATATTTTTATTACTGAAACACATGACAATCTATAAATCAAGGCATCTGGTCAAAATAGTCTCAAAAATTGAGAATTTTTTAAAACATTATTTAGTAAGAAATCCAAAATGATCTAGCTTACTTGGTAATTTGACTTTTTGATATGGACTCCATCATCTTAATAGTACCCCCCATTTATCAAGTCTGAAATTGACCTTTATCTCTGTCACAGACTTCTGGATGTCAGCTGGGCAGTCAACTGGACATTCTTGTGAAACACTTTCACATAAAACAAGAATAACTGTTTTTGAATAATATAACTTTTTATACAGAAACTACAAAATTTATTTATATAAAAGTGTTCTTTTTTAAAAAGATATATCTGTAAATGTTTTTAAGTTTATGTCTGTAAATACACACATAGTCATTTATACCCAAATATATAAAACATGCTTAAAAATAATTAAATGATTTAAATCCTGCAGATCATTACTACTAGTATTAAAATTTACAAAATAAATCAATAAAACAAGTATTAGAATCAAAGTATTATTAAAGAAAGGATATTATAATCTATTAAGTATAAATTAACTTTAAAGAAGGTTAATAAACAAAATTAGAGAAAATGATTCATTAAGTTTGTGTCTACAGACAACTATTTATATGTGCTTTAAAATTCTAACTTTTAAATACAACTATTAAACCATTCAATGTTATATTATCCTTTTTACTAATATAAAGTTAAATAGAGAAAACAAATATTTCTCCCATATTCTGAGGTATTTGCGAATTTGTTATGTAAGGTTTGAACTCAATACCCTATATATATATATATATATATATATATATATGTAAATTATTAATCAATGTCTATATTCCAATTATAATAAAATATATATAATTATTCAAAACAATACAATAATTAATACAGTAAAACAATATTTTAAAAAACAAATATAATAGAAGTACTTTCAACTATCTATGTAGTCGTTATCAACTAGATTCAAATTGTATTAGAAAAAACGGTTGTTTCTAATACAATTTGAATCTAGTTGATAAGGACTACATAGATAGTTGAAAGTACTTCTATTATATTTGTTTTTTAAAATATTGTTTTACTGTATTAATTATTGTATTGTTTTGAATAATTATATATATATATAAAAAATTACTGTTAACACTAACTGAAATAATCATACAAATATATAAACCATTATACAATTACAAATATCCAGTAACGCCCTCTGTTTAGTAGTCTATATTATTGAGATATAGACTATTAAACAGAGGGCATTACTGGATATTTGTAATTGTATAATGGTTTATATATATATATATATATATATATATATATATATATATATATATATATATATATATATTCTTTCCTCACATATACTATTTTCAGATGTGTATTCATGATTGTAATTTGTGTGTAAGAAAACCCTACACCTGGAATGTAAGGTGGCTTATTTAATTATTATTATTTTCATATATGGTAATAAATATCAAATTTGATTTATTGTAGATTTATTTATATGTATATATAAACATGCATGTACATTTAGATTTATACTTATAAATTTTATGCAAAATATGTTTAATGTCTGTGTGTGATTTAATGAGATATATTATTTTTGAGATGAAAACCTTTTATCTTTTGATTTTTTTCTTCTTTCATCAAATTGTGTTATTAAATAAATTTGATCACATGTATAATCAAAAAAATGCGGGCCTTCATTTATATTAGGTGAATATGTGATTGGTAATGAAAAGATTCACAGAAAATGTAGTTTAAAAAAATATTCTGCTT
Source organism: Epiperipatus broadwayi (assembly GCA_028023455.1). Taxonomy (NCBI): domain Eukaryota; kingdom Metazoa; phylum Onychophora; class Udeonychophora; order Euonychophora; family Peripatidae; genus Epiperipatus; species Epiperipatus broadwayi. The sequence goes on along the minus strand of JAQFVV010013422.1, from coordinate 46,046 downwards.
TATTACTGGGTATCATGCTTCCAATACAACATGGATAACAAATTCATGACTTATAGTAGAATACATAATTTATTTTATCATTATTATTTTTTTATGTATTGATTTAATTGTTCTGTTTTAAATATTGGTGATGGAATTTATGATTAATAAATTATATTGTTTTAATCTATTCCAGTAAGTTACTAGCTAACTCCATACTTCACTCCACACTAATATAAATGATTAATTCTAGGTTTATTATCCATCTATTTACCCTGAGAATTTGAACAAGTTTATCTATAGCAGAGTTTTCTTTCTAGCAGAGAATAATATTCATTCTTGTAAAGTTGCACAAAAGCGCAAGTTCGAGTTAGGCCTTTCAAAGTACTCTGTTTAGCATGAACTCTGCAGACCATTATATATAAAGAGATCAAAAAATATAGCTAATAACAATTATTTTATTTTTTTTCATAATAGTACAGGGTATAAAGATTAGAACACTTGATTTTGTTATTGGCTTAAAATAATTCCATATGCAGTTTATGAACTTGGTATTGTTTTATAAATTGTGTACATCTTCTGTGAAGCTGATAGTAATCCAAATCATTTGAATGTAAAAAAGAGATAGTATATATTATATAATAATTTTAGTGTAATAAATAGCTTCCCTGTTTATTACATTTTATTGACGAAGCGAAGCGTGGTTTAATAAATGGAGCTTAGTAAAAGTTTTCAATACAATTTATATATATCAATAACCTTTTGCTTCAGAACTAAAGTAATTCTCACAACTGTAATTAAAAAACCTGTGATGTAGGAAGTATTTTTTGAAATTTGCTAATTGCACGTTGGTTAACAGTAGTTTGAGAATTTTTCCTAATTTTTATTTTTTTATCATTTACAAGAACGTTTAGATACCCATTTACTGACTATATTGAATAATTATCTGAATAGCTTAGAAACTGGCTATCTGAAAAAAAAGATATTACATCCAATCAAAAACCTATAAACACATTCACATTTAATTTTTTTGAATTCAAAATCATTTCATTAAAAGCTGCAGATATGTAATTGAAATTTTTTTTTATCATTTTTTAAAATTGTAACTCTTTTGTTTCATAATTTTTTATTAATATTATAATTTAGATATATATTTTAAAACTTAATGCATTTGTAAAGTACTAAAAAAACATTGACCTCTATATGCCACCATACTCATGATCTCTAAAATTAATTGAGTCATTGTGTGACATTACAATGTTAATCACTGAAAGTATAGCAAATTAAAATTTGGTTTAATATAGATCATTAGGTGGGAATTGAACTTTGATGCTCAAAGCACAAACTAAAATAAAGTAAAGAACTGCAACATGTTTATTTTTTAAATTAAGCAATATTGGGTTTACAGTATTTGAAAGCCGAAACTTCTAAATGAATATACATATTCTTTCACTTTAATTGAAAGACCAGCTTAGTTTTTTTTTTTAAAATGTTTTATTAACCACATTAAATACAAAAATAACAACAGACACTATATATTTTTCTTTTTTTTCTTCAGTATAAATTTCATAATACTAATTTTTGATGTAGTATAAAATGTGATAAAATGCACAATTTAGAAGTTTTATAAAATTAATTATTTGTTATTCAGTCTCAAGTTAGGAGCTACCCAATATATGTTTTTTTTTAATAAGTAAAATATATATAATAATACAATTGCATATAAATCTTTGGAATAAACTCTAGAAAAAATTTAAGGCATTTTCTTTTTATAACATTTTTTTTACAATATATATATATATGTTATACTTAATGTTTTCACGGTTATATGATGTAGATAAATTATAACTTTTTGGGATACACCGTGTTTTATTTTTCATTGAGCACCGATATTTCGACGGAATAGCAACCACCATTTTCAAGGTTAAATTTTGAAAGAAAAACCGTTAGATCTTAACAAATAACGTGACTGTGTGCGAGATAAGAAATGAGATTCCAGTTCAGCATTCACAATATGAGGCTTATCAAAATGTTTACTTTCCTCAGTATTTTTACCTGTTAATTTTAAGTTAATATTGGATAAAAAGAGAGGTTTCCACATAGCTGGAATACGTTGTGCTTCATCAGTTCTATTTAAACCAGTAGGTCTCTTTAAAATTTCAATTGACTCTCTCCAGTATTTTTACCTGTTAATTTTAAGTTAATATTGGATAAAAAGAGAGGTTTCCACATAGCTGGAATACATTGTGCTTCATCAGTTCTATTTAAACCAGTAGGTCTCTTTAATATTTCAATTGACTCTCTCATGAGAGAGTCAATTGAAATATTAAAGAGACTAGACCTACTGGTTTAAATAGAACTGATGAAGCACAATGTATTCCAGCTATGTGGAAACCTCTCTTTTTATCCAATATTAACTTAAAATTAACAGGTAAAAATACTGAGGAAAATAAACATTTTGATAAACCTCATATTGTGAATGCTGAACTGGAATCTCATTTCTCATCTCACACACAGTCACGTTATTTGTTAAGATCTAACGGTTTTTCTTTCAAAATTTAACCTTGAAAATGGCGGTTGCTATTCCATCAAAATATCAGTGCTCAATGGAAAATAAAACATGGTGTATCCCAAAAAGTTATGTATATCATATAGCTAGGCAAATGCTACATATTGTAAATAATTTTGTCCAAAATTGTTAAAATAAGAATCTTCATAGATAACACAAAAGTTTTAAAATTGATTTTAAAAAATAAAATCATTACAGGATCAGTTACTACTAAATGACAAAGTAAGTTTCATCAAAGGAAATAAAGATTGAATAAAAGAAAGAAAATATAATTTAGAATAAATTAAGAAAGTGGTATTTAGAAAATTAGTTTTATTAAAAGAAAATGCAGTTAGTCTGAGGGGGAATGTAACTTAGAAAAATTAAACTATTAAAGAAAAAAATGAAATCTTAAAACCTAAAAATCTCTCTTTCCATTTATTTAAAATAAAATAAATATATGTGTGCATAAATAATATTGATTTTAAATATAAAGAAAATAATAAAATGTATGCATGTTAAAAATAAAATAAAATATGAAAGTTAAATATTAAAATAAAGGAAGGCTCATAATTAAATTTTAAAGCTCAAAGATTGCTTAATAGATAAGCTGCATAGGAATGGGATTAGCAATGGCTATTCATTAATTAATTAAAATCCATAATCAACAGGACTAATTAAAATGCATCTTATCAAAATTTAATCAACAAAAGCAGTGAATGGATTTTGAACAATGAAAATAACTAGCGGGTTTAAAAAATTAATTAAAAGATAACAAGATCATCACATAAATAGGGCCAAAAATATTGTTAGTCAGTCATTCACATATCTAGAGTCAAACATATTTTTTAATAAAGACAATGCTGTGCTAAGCAGTTGCAAAGCATGTGGCCAGACTCCAGACTCATTCCAACAGAACATCAGCAAGAAATGCCCATCTAATAATTTGAAGCCACCAAGAATGTCTAATTGCCTGAAATAGAAGTAACCTGGAACCATAATCATCACGACTGAAACAAAAGCCTAAAATTCAACCAGTTGGTAAAACACACATGCAGCAGTAAAGAGCAAAAAGGCACAATGTTTAAAATCCTATAGGTAATAACATTTTCTTATGCCCATTCCTAATTTTTTATATAAATCTATAAGTAGCCCTTGCAATCTTTGGGTATCTCCAGAGTCAGTATAATAAATGAACTCTATAGCCAGCATATAATGAACTATAGTATGTGCGAGTTCACATAATTTCCTAAAGTATCAAATAAATAGTTATAGAGCTTTCAAACTATTTGAAATAATTAGCTGTAAGTCCAAGGTTGTGTGCACTCTATCCATATAGAGTTTATATTACATTTTTATTATATGTTTTATTAAGAATGTGTGTAGTTATATATAAAATCATTGTTGATTTAATTAAAAAAAATTATAAAATACGTTTACAAATTATAGTAAACATTTTATTTAAAATAAAGTATTTGTTTATCAATTATTGTCAGTCAATTCTTTAATTATACCACTAAGAACAATTTAGCAAAGAAGTTAGACACTAGTTTATTCCATTTGTTTCCATTAAGCTAATTTGTGATTTATCAGGTGCTGAGTTAGTAGCTGTCATCCAGAGTATGTTAGTTACTTCTTGTAATTAATTGGTTCCTGAAGTTTACTTCAAAACAAATAAAGTACTTTGAATGACAGAGTTTGAATTCAGCAGTTAAGAAGTTCTGTAACCTGGGAATATGGGTGTAGGTTATACCTTGTGTAACCTCAGTCTGGCTACAGGTACCCTCTGGATATTATGGTTCTCTGCCTGAGAAATTGGGTGCTGTAATATTTAAATTGCATCTCGAGTGGATCAAATTTATAATAAATAATTTTATAATATTGCCATTTTTCTAGAAAAAAAGTCAAAAATTTGTTTATAATGTTTTCACAATTCTATTTTTATTAAAGAGTAAGTTTTATTTTGTATTTTTTATTAAAAAGTAAAAAAAAAAATTCAAGATTTTTTTTCTTATTCTGTCTAACTCTCATCCAGTTCAATATAATTATGCTTACTACATACTCCTAAATTACACTCCATTTGTTCTTTTAAAAAACATTCTTTCTGTTAAAAAAAGCAAACTTCTAACATATACTGCTAGAATAAATTAATCTCTTCATTCATTTACAGTAAAAGTAGCCAAAATATGTCTAGTTTACATACAGTGCATTAAAGGACTTTCAGTTGATGTTTATGTATGGTAAAGCACAATTCATTTAGAAATCTTCAAAAAGTTCATAATCATCATCATCAACAGCCTGAGCTTTTTTCCACTCGTTTTCTGGGCAACATCAAAGTTCTTAGTATCTCCACCATGAAAAAGTTGAAGCACAATTGGAGTTTTTATTTGCATATTTAAAACTTCTTCCCAATCCACAGATTTGAACCATTTATATCTTTTAACATCTTCTGCATCATTCTTCATATTGCCTAATCTTTTTATCCTGTCATGAATCATTAATTTTTAATCAGATCTTTTGCTACAGGATCAAGATAATGGGGCCACTCAATTTTACCAGCTAAAATTTTCCCATAATACCAAATGGATTGTCATCAAAAAAGGGTGGGTAACTTGCTAATATTTTGTAAATTAATATTCCTAAAGCCCACCAGTTCATTGCTTTGTTATAATCTTTACTTTGACTAATTTCTGGAACTAGATATTCAGAAGTTCCACATAATCTCCAAGTCCTGTAAGAATCAAGACTGTCATCTAACTCTTTTGCAAAACAAAAATCTGTAATTCATATTTGATATTCTCTATCCAAAAACAAATTTTCTGGTTTCAAATCTTTATCTACTATAGATTCCTGATGTAAACATTCTAAAGCTAAAACTATTTCAGTAGCATAAAAATTACCAGTTGCATTATAGAAATGACCAGTGTTTCTAAGAAAAGAAAAAAGTTCACCACCATATATAAATTCAGACAGCATATATAAACATGAAGAATCATGGTAAGACCAGCACATAGATACAATGAAGGGATGGCAGAGTTTTTTAAGAATATTTATTTCATTTTTTACATGTTCTACTTGTTTTAACCATATAACATCTGCCATTGTTAAAATTTTCATAGCATAATATTGCTTTAATTTTTTACCTCAACACAGAACTACCCAACCAAATGTACTGGTGCCTATGGTATTTAGTATTTCAAAGTCATATAATGACCATAACTCTTTAATTGATGGTGGTTCTTTTGAAGTAAGTGATTCTGGTCACTTTTGCCTTTCTCTAGCTACTTTGGCAGATGTCATTTACAAGCACGTGGAAGTTATTCTCCTAAGCATGTCAAACATGTTGGTGATTCAGCCAAGAAAATAAATATTGCCATCCATACCACTAAAAATGAGATTGGGTAGTATACAAATAAATAAAAATTAAAAGCATATTATATTCTAAACAAAATGGTCAGGATTTACACGCAAATTCTTCCACACCACACCAACAGAAAAATGTCAGCCACAAAAAAAAAAAGAGAAAAAAAGACCAGCTTAGTTTTGTGCAATGGCAAAATAGTGGAATTGAAATATAAAGGTTTCTCTATCTGCGTTCAACTGCATCCCTTCTGATATTCAAATGAAATATGACAATCAGAAATGATATTTTTTATATCTTAGTTGTAATCACGATCACGTTGTGTCATTAAATGATGTCCTCCATATACAATCTATACCACTGCTCTTCAAAATAAATTACCAACTTCTTCTATAATAAGAAATATTCATTTAAAATATATTCATTAATTTCAAACTGTTTACATTTATTATTATTTCTAAAATATCCTCTATCAAATATGTATTTTTCAAATTCCTAAAGGTCTAATTATATAAATGTACTGACTTAAACAAATTCACTAAATAAACAACGGATATAAATACGGATATTGTTTCTTTATATTTTCAAGTTTACAATTGATGGCGATAAAATATACTTATTCTTGCTTTTTTTTATTTTTTATAAAGGAATATTTAAATAGAATGGTGGGTCAAGTGAAAGTCTGTGCTTATATACCCTATATATTAAATAGGGATATTAACTTTATAAGCAAAATAGTCAAACGATATTATAAAGAACTACCCCAGAAATACCTATTAAAGCAATACTGATAAACAACATTTTATTTGTATTCTGAATAAGACACTATTATCATAAAGACTTTGTATCCTGCTGAAACTTAATCTGTACTAGTAACTGAACTTTATATCCTTTTTAAGTACAACTTTAATTTACATATCTTGTTCCTGTTGAGATAGTTTAAAAGCGATATATAATTATATATACATATTTACAAACTTTGACCATAAAAAAACAATAGTGCTATACATATAATTGTAAGCAAGTATAACAAACAAAATAATAATAAAATAACAAGAATAATATATATATTATTTTTAAAGTTATTGTACGTAATAAACATCTCAGAAATTATTTCATATATAGATAAAGAATTATATACCTTACAAGTGTTAATTATGATGATTAATTTTAGCGACAAAATCGGTTCCTGTAACTTATTGTATTATTATAATTTGATCAGCAGGTGACAATTTTTTTGTACTCACACTTAACTTATTGTACAGATAAAAACAAAAAACGTAATCCGAATTAATTTTAAAAATACATTATTCTTCAATATATTCAAATCACTTACAAACAAAATAATTATTTGTTGAATTTTTATTTAATTTTAGTCTTGTCTTAAAATACTTTCCAAGAGTTATAAATAATTTAATTAAAAGAACTCCAGACTGAAATGAAATTCTATAGTCCAAATATATCCAACATATATATAATTTTGAAACATATATTAAAATTAAGTCCTCTGGAAGCTTCATTATCAGTCGCTAGTAGTTCGTAATAGTGCAAAAGCGTCTTCATGAACTTTACAAACTTGTAATTTTGCTAAGTAATACTCAGAAAACGTTTTGATTTCGACACTTATTATCTTTATGCAGTCGAATCTATTATTTTTTTTTTTTCTATGTTTTGCTTGTTTTTATTTTAAGTTTTAAAATTATTTGAGTAACATTACTAATATATTTATGTCCAAATCTATTTACAAATAGAAGTTTATAAATTCACTGATAATTTAAAACAACAACAACAAAGCAACAACAATATAAAAACAGAAATTTTCATCTACATTTATCTAGCTTTATTGCACAATTATAGATTAGGGGGCATAAGTGGCGTTCAAGCATCAAAGTGTATGACTAAATTTAACAATTTCACTTAAATGATAGAGTTGAGATTTATTTTATTTTATTGAATTGGTAAACAAATAGAAATTTTAAGTTTGACATCATTACTTTAAATTAAAACATTACATGATTATCTTTTCTTTATGTTTACATAAACCGTTACAGTAATAGCACATTTTTGATGCAATACCATGTTAGCTCTAGTTAATCAATAGATGTTAGACGGTTGTGCATTGTAATCTTATCCAGTGCATTCACATCCTCTATCCCAAGACTAATTTCTAATTTATGATTTTCATTAAAGAACTGGTTTCAGATCAATATGATTATACAAGCAAATTAACTTGGATAGAAAATATTAATGCGTTTTTAATTTGGGCTGATAGTCACACTTGAGATCAAAGGTAAAAAATAGATGCTGGAGAAGTGTCACAGTGTATTCAAAGATTAAGGACTACTTCTTGCAGATCCCAAGCTTCTCACTGATGAAAGCCTAAAGTGAGAAACTAATATGGTGATATAAATTAAAAAGCACAGGATAAAAATTATGATGCACAACCTTTTAGCATCTATGTAGAACAAAAATTGTTATATTATTACTATTGAACTAATGTGCAAGAATCTAATTTTATCAGTCTTCTATCTTACTCCCATAATATAATAGAAACTTTTAGACAATTCATTACTTACATTTTTGTTTCAATTAACTTTCTTATATTGCATCTGAAGATATTTTTTTACTTTTTCTATAATCTAAAATAAATTAAGTATTTTATATTTAAAAGTGATAAATTCTTTAAAATAAAATAACAAATTACTTTTGCAAAACTGGTACTGTTGGTCTTACAAAAGCAAAATCCTAGATTAATTGTTAACTTTCACACCATAAAATAAAATGAATAAACAAAACATTAACTTACATTTCTATACATAAATATTAAATATAGTAAACATTCTATATAAGCATAAATATGTAAAAGTTTGAATAAAGAAGAATGATTAATTATATTGCCTAAAAGTCTAAGAAAGTACACTTAAAACATGAACACATCCACACATGTTTAAGTAATTAGATACTCCACAGCTCCACTATCATAAACTACACCTTTAAAATAATATTAAAATTAGATTTCCTTTTACCTGCTTTATATAATACAATGCAAAAAAATACATTATAAAGTGTCTTAGGTTTATGTGTTGCAATAAAACTATTCTAAATAAATGATGCATGAAAAGTTTGATAGCGGTAAAGTAATATTCTTATTCTAATCTATTACTGGAAAATGTTTCTTATTCTATGATCTGTATGCATCTTAAGCAACATCATGCAGTGCTTTTATTCTACATTGGGCTGATAAGGTAATTCCTGTGATATAGATAAGTTTTAAGCAAAACTGATAAGGTTATTAAATATCAATCTGCTAAGAAAGAGACACCACATTTTCATATAAATAATATCACATAGTATGATAAAGATTTGGTACATATTATACTAGAATTTTATATATACATATGCTAAATTCTCTGCCAAAGACAAAATGGATTGACTAGGCAAAAGAATCCAATTTAGATATTGTGGAAGACAATTTTCCAATATTTATTTTATATAATTTATTGTACCATCTACAATAAAGTTCTTTTTCTTTCGTTGTGATGAATATAACATTATTTGAATGCTAAACATGAATGTAGTTATAATATGGTGTTTATTTTAGAAAAATACTACGATAATTGTTATTTTACTTTCCTTGAGGGGAAAAAGAAGAAAATTAGTAGAACTAATAAAAAAGTAGATAAGCATCAGAAAAAAATCACAAAAATTGAATAAATAAAAAAGTCACAAATTAGAAAATGTCTCTTCAAATAATTTGTTTTCTTAAGATGAAATAATTATAAAAGTAAATACCAATTAAAAATATTATTTATAATAAAAATGCATGGAAAGTTACTAAATATGATAAGCAAAACAGAAGTATCACTACTAAATACTTTATTATAAAAATGCTATTTTCATTTTTCATAGAGCTAGCATTGTTTTTTTTGCTTTGAGAACTAAATATTTATTTCAAATACAAATTAACAAATAATAATGCTCTTAAATATTACAGAAAATGTTTGTAAATATTAAAACAGGCAAAACTCTCTATACGTATTGCCACTCAGTGCAAGCCAGAGTAATCAATGGATAACAGAAGGATTGTGCATAAAATCACCATCTAGTGCCTACGCATCCAATATTCCCAGACTAGTTTCTGGCTTGTGGCCTTCATAAGTGAGCAGCCATGGATCTAAGAGCACTGGACCTAGATCTTTAGAATCTAATGCAACCCTCCAGCAGCTACCTTTTATCTTTACTTAAATACAAAACTATGAGTCTTAAATTGAAAACACTATAACATTTTCAATCCATGCTCATTAGCTTATATAGTCATAGAGGTCAGAACTCAGTTCAGAATCTATACATTTTGGTGACTTTGGTTCTTTAATAACCACAGACACCACTATCCTATTAGGCAGGATTGGTTTTAACACAATAAAAATCATATGGTGATCTTACACTTGCTCATAACTGTTATTAAAACAGGCAAAACTCTCTATACATATTGCCACTCAGTGCACACCAGAATAATCAATGCTCTCAGATCCAAGGCTCCTCACTGGCAAAAGCCAAAAGCCAGAAACTAGTCTGAAGATATTGGATGAGTAAGCACTAGATGGGAATTTTATGCATAAACCTTCTGGCATCCATTGATTAATCTGGCTTGCACTGAGTGGCAATACATATAGAGAGTTTGGCCTGTTTTAATAACAGTTATGAGCAAGCATAAGAAATGGTGATCATGTGATGTTAGTAAATATACTGTTTAACATTTTTTTGTTATTATTGGAATAATTATGGCATTCTACTATTTTAAAAGCTGCTTTCTTATAACATTTTGCATGATATTTGTTATTTTCACATTGTAAAAAGGTTTATAATTAGCAGGTAATACTTAGTCGTATGTTGTTGTTTTTTTCATTGGTGAGATTAAATTCTAAAAAATGCAGTTCAGCTTCTGTTATAAATTTTTAATTTTTTTTTAGCTATTGCTCTTTTTTATTTTATTTAAAAGTGAAAATTCTCAATGATGAAAGTTTATTCATTAAAAAAAACAGCTACAAGTACAGTTTTAAAAAAGGTTTACAAAAAAGCGATTACAAGGTAAAATGAAATTCAGGAGCGACATGGTGATAGGAAAAGGATACATAAAAAAGGAAAAGGTGTGTGGAAATAAAATCATAGGTACATATAGATTTACATAGTGTAACATGGAGATTTGAAATGACACATTATTTTTTTTGTCTATAGCATTTCCAGAAATTGATCAACCCATGGAAACTCAAAGCATTAATCTATGAGAAGATTAACCATTGAAGACAAATGAATGTTACAATTAGGAATTATTTGTAAAATCTAGAGTTTAAATGTGGGTAGCATTTTAGGAATACAATATTGAGAAATCCAATTTGCAATGGATAAGTTGAGAATAGAAAAACACTTGGAGATAACATTGGAAATAATACATTTAAATAGGATGAATCACTTGTAATTAAAATCATTAAAGAAACTGTGGCTTACTTTGCAATAATACTTGGATAAAATCGTTTATAACAATAATGATAAAAAAAACACTATGAATAGCGTTTTTTCCTTCTTGTGCATGAGGAAATAAATGTTGGTAACGATCCCCACAGCACTCTCATCCAAGCCCTACTCCCCAAAAGAACCAGGATTTAGACCTCTGGAGCCCCTCCCAACAACCAGACTCTTTCATTCAATCAGCAAAATTGAGTGTAATAAAAATTTTAATTAATAGGTACAATTAGAAATTATTTGTAAAGTCTAAAATTCAAATATGAATAGTGTTTTAGGAGTACAATATTGAGAAATCCAATTGCAGTAGGTAAGTTGAGAAATAGGAAAATACTTGGAAATAACTTAAAATATGGACTGAATCAATCTACTGTTCAGTTCTACCAAATGGCCGAGAATATTCTCACAAGAGAGCAATCCCAAACACTTTGGAAAAATTATGGAAAAACGATGGAGAACAAGGGAAAAAAAATTCAAGCTTCAAAATGACTCTGCTGAAAATCATTCTAATCCATCATGAAAATCACATGAACAGCAAAAGGTCAGCCTTATCAATAACAACACTGGAAGTAATAAAATTAAATAAGGTGAGTCACTTGCAATTAGATTCATGAGAACAAACTGCAACTTTTTTTGCAATAATACATGAATAAAATCATTCATGACGATAACGTTAAAAAATCACCATAAATAATGTTATTATTCCTATATTGTGAATGAAAAAAAAACAATGTTGGTAACGACCCCCACAGCACCCTCATGCCAAACCCCTCCCACAAAAGAATTAAGATTTAGGTCCCTGGGGGCCCTCCCAACAACCAGCCTCTCATTCATTTAACAAAATTAAGAGAAACGAAAATTTTTATCAAAAGGTAAAATCTCTGTAGAAATCTTAGTTTAACTTTTAGTTATTGATTTGTATATTTGATAGATAGGGATAAATATATATTGTAATGTCCAAAAATCTTAGCTTAACATATACTAAGTAAATAATAACTATAATGAAACTCTAACGCAAACAGAATATTTAAATATCTAAGAAAACACTATAAATGTGTATTAATAAATAACAGCAATGTCTCGGAAAGAAAATATGTCAGGGTTATGATGTACTTAAAATATAAATGCATGTTTTTAAATAGAAAAAACCAAGTATAATAATATTTCTGTATGACTAGGATATTCACTTTAAGTTTTATAATCTATATATTAAATCTAAAATTATCTCAGGGTTTAAATATCTAAGTGTAATAAATAAGACATTTAAAATTTTAATCTTTGTTATCAATATGGTTAAATAACAAAAAGTATTTTATTGTATCTAGACCATATACTAACTGAGCGTAATACTTAAATTATATGTATTAGCAATACATATAAATTACATTACTACTACAGCGAGTGTATCTTTATATAAGTGCATTATGAGGATATCATGTGACCTTATTTATTTTTTATATGGAGAATGCCAAAGTAATGAAAGACAAAAACCAGATAATTTAATACATGTTTTATCAACATAAAAGTAAATGAAATAAAATATGTAATTACATTAATAAACATATATAACACCTTATTTATTTATCTAGCATAATGATTATAATTTATAATAACCATTAGGGAATAAACCCTCTACCTATGCACTAAATAGATTTAAACAGTTTAGGAATACTCTCCTTTTTAAACATAAGATAAAGTCTTTTGAAAAGATAAGATAAATCCACCTTAAATTTTTTACCTAAGTGTATATATATGGAAAAATTTTAAATATGTAAAAATTAATGCCTAAAGATCTCAATTAATCACTTTTAATTTCATTCACTATCTTAATAATTGACTTTGTGAAATTTTTACAATTTACTGCATACCATTATTAAATGTAATATTAAACATATATAACAAGTTATTTATTTATCTATACAGTGCATGTAAAGAGGGGTGATACATTAATGACTGTTACAAATTAAAAACACAACACTAGATAAATAAATAACTTGTTATATATATTCAATATTACATCTACTACTGGCATGCAGTAAATTATAAAAATTTCATTCACATTTAATATTAAGACATAATAAATGGAATTAAAAATGATTAATTGAGATCCTCATGCTCTTTTAAATGCTTGATTTATCTGTTTTTTGACCAATGTTTTTTTATGTTTTTCATTCTTTACTGAGAGATTTTGTGAACCTTTTTTTTTTTAAACTTTAAAATTCACATATTTTTTAAAATAATATTTTAATTTCAGAAAAATTCTGTAATTATCAGGAGAATTGAAAAAGTGGGAATTTCAAAGTATGCTATAATTCACAATGATGAGTGCTCATTGTATTTTTGGAAGTTTTGAACTTTGTGATAACTTTGCAATATTACTTTGAGAAAATATTATGAATGACTAAAAACTTGATTTTTTGAAAAATTTGTGATTATTTTTTCACAATTGTGTGATAGTTATTAGAAATTAAAAATATATTGTCACAGATACCTCCAACATCCCTCCAATACCTACTACACACCGTGAGGCCCAATCCCAATACAAGACACATGATGTTAGCATTACTTATTAGTTGCTAAACTAATAAATGTTAGCACACAAATTAACAAACCACTGACTACAATTAACATTTTAAATCCCAACTTAAATGAATGATAAACAAAGATTTAAACTAATCTCTCAAACAGACATGACAACTAACTTCTTACAACCACTATTTTGTTATATGTATTATGATTATAAATACAATATTACAAACATAATAGATTGGATGAGTGAACACATTCAATAAATAAAAATCAATATTAGTAAAGATAACATCAACAATGAATTAAAGGAATGAGTACAAATATGCTTGAGTTAAACAATGAGACTTGATAAGAAGGATAGAAAAAAATCTATTGTCTGTGAAAGAAACTATAATGCCCTATGCAAAAGAGTTGAATTTAAAGTTTGATAACTACTGTCGATCAATTCTGAGTGACAATATTATCAAAACATATATATAAATATCCCAAAAGTGAAGGTAAATATAGACAACTCAATATAACTAAATAAATAATTTGATACTAAAGTCTTCACTGTAAATTACAAAACCTAGATCTGAAAGTCTGCAATAAGATAAGAGACATTGACAATATTCAACCTGAAAGAAACTACTTAAGTAAATATAAATAATAGTGAAAACAAATATGCAGTGCTAAACACAAGAAATACACCAGGAAAGAAAGATCATCATCCACAGTGCTATGCATTGCCAATATTGAGATGAAATTGGCCCAGCACTCCACACTGATATTTATAAAAGTGAAGCAGATTCATAATGAATTTATCTTATAACTCTCTATTCCAAAACACCAATTCTAAGACTATTAAAACATATGACCTGACAGATGTTCTAGAATCCTCATGAGCTCCTATCTATGCATCAAATGAACCTCCATGGATTACTGGGACAAATCATTAGGGCATTTTCTTTATAAACTTTAAAGCTGAGTTAAAGTTAGCATCATCTACATTATTTATTTGTATATGAGATATTATAATTTAGTTTTCTTTACTTTAATATAGAAGTAAAAATATTCAATATTAGTATTTACAAATAATATAAAGAAGAAATATCTTCATTCATAATGTACATTTGCAAAATAAAATCTATAATGTATGTTTGATTGTGCAATAAACAGATCAATATTAAAAGTGGAAAGGTAAGATGTTACCTAATATGTATATAATTTAAACCTGATATATTCACAATACCTACATTTTCTTTATTTGTTTATTTCAATGCTTGTGTTAACTGGTTTTTTTATACTTCCTTTTTATATCCCATTAATTATTTATGTCACGAATGGTCTTCCTCATTTATAGCACAAACATTGTACATAACAGGGAAATTCTAAGACATCATGTTGTCAAATAGGTGTTTAACAGATTAAATTAATTAGATAAATGTACAACAATTTTATATATAGTATGCAAATTATACAGGTTAATCTAAATGTTGAGTGGCTAAACTTTGTGGGATCAGGATTATGGGTAACATTAGAAATCAAGTATAAACAAAGAATAACCACAAATGCCTAAGTGAATGTTTCACAATTTTGTTTTAAATTTTTCTTTGTTTAAATACTAATCACTGTAAATATGATTTCTAAATTTATTGAAATGTTAAAATATGATTCTTAGTTAATTTTTTTTGTAGTCAAATTTTAATTAGTCATATCCTTGCACATATTTACTATCATTACACATGAGTATGCATGATATCATCCCCCCCCACTAGAAAACATATTTATTTACACTTACTCATAGTCCAGTAATATAAATATAATTGGAATGAGAAGATCATGCAAATTCTCTCTGGGTTCAAAATTCAGAACAGCAGAAGTGAAGTGCAATATGGATGAGGTAAATTAAGTGTAGAATTAATATTTAGTTACTTCTTAGTCTCTCCTCTCCTACGTGTGAATTCAATATGTGCAGGGTATGCATAAGTATGAATGACAAAATGTAAATCTCAATCTGTCAGGAGAACCCACTAACCTATATGCATATTGAGAAAGCTATTTTTTGTATTATTACATATTTAATTTCTAGAGAAATGTTTTATTTTTAATTATAAAGATTATGTCACTCTGAGTAACAGTTATCATGAAATTGTGATTGTGGAAAATATTAACTTTCTAGAAAATGTTATCAAAATATATAGTGATATCATAAAAATTACTAAAAAAAATTAAACTTTTAAACCATAAGTTGAGAGAGATTTATGAGATATTAATAATTATTTATTGAGATTTTAAAATCAAACATCGAGCAAAGAAGATTCCATTTATTTTGGAAATTGAATCTGCTCCATCTGAAATTTGATGATGAAACAGCATTTTGTTTTGATTAAAATCTAATTTTTAAATAATTCTGAAAATCAAATGTGATTTTTAAAAATTTATTTAATTTATAAACATAAATATCTATCAAATAAGGTCAAATTTATTATATTGTAATAATTGATAATTGTTAATATTAAAATGAAAGTTGAAATGTTATAGCAAGAAAGAACAATGAAATCTGTCATAATATAGGAGGATTAAGATTTTTTTATGCTTATGTGCTTAGATAAAAAAGTTAAGAAAAATGGTTATCTTTTCAAAAGACATTATCTTATGTTTAGAAAGGAGAGTATTCCTAAAGTATTTAAATCTATAAATGCATATGTAGAGTGGCGATTCCCTAATGATTATTACAAATTAAAAAGACAGTGCTAGATAAATAAATAACTTGTTATATATGTTTAATATTATGGCTAATACTGACATGTAGTAAATTGTAAAAATTTTGCAAATGTCAATTATTAAGACATAGTGAATAAAATTAAAAGTGATTAATTGAGATCTTCAGGCTCTCATTTCTAAGTGCTTAAGATTTGTCTTTATATATACACTTAGATAAAACAATGTATGTGTTCATTTTATCTTTTTAAAATACTCTATCTTATGTTTAGAAAGGAGAGTATTCTTAAGAGGGTTTGATTCTATACAGTGCATGTATAGAGGTTTGATTCACTAATTACTGTTACAAATTATAATAATTACACATCAAGTTCTCAGCCCTCCAGAAATAAATGATTTCTAGCAATGTTAATTTTGAGAAATTGATCCCAATTTCTCCTATATTAATAAGTGTAAATGTATATCTCCATGAGTTCTAAAACAAAATAACAATGTGATATTAACTTGCCTAACTTCTATAGGTACATGTAGCATTATATATGATGCTTATCTAAGCTAACGTTTATGATTAAGATTGTAATACGAGATATTAGGAGTTTTTTTTTTTTTTTTACTAAACAATATTATTTAAATAAATCTTATTGCCACTAGCATAATATCTAAGTATACAAATTATTCTTCATATAATTTTTCAAGTATCTATTTTTATAAAATGTAATTGTAACCTTTATAAAAATATTTCAAACTATACAACTCGCTACCTTATAGCATTGAATCATAACATTTAGAAATCGTTAAAACAATTGAAATATATAAACGATAATGTTTTAATCATGAAAAATAATTATTACTTTTAATTAACAACCATTCCCCCAAAACACATTATATACACATCAAAGCTATCAATGCTTAGATTGTAATAATATAATTTAAATGATACTACCTATATAATTTTATTTATTCGTGTTTTCTTTTTTATGACAAGTTTTATTTAAAGAAACAACTTTTTATAATAAAAATAATAATTTTTACTCTAAAATCCACTTAAAGTTTTAAGAGTTCCATCATTTTATTCTAGCGACATCTTTTAGAAGGTTTTTAAAACCATCAAAAATCATTTGGCACATTAATCATAAAATCGCAGAAAAAGGAGCAAGAATTGTCAAACGTTGGTGGTCGAGTGGTCAGCACAGCTGCCTTATAAGCAGTTGTCCCAGGTTCGGGGGTTCTTTCCCGGCTGATGCTATGTCACATGAAAAAAAGGAGCAAGAATTAATTCTTGTAGAGATACCAAATAAGCATCCCAAAGTATATATAAACTTTTTTATATACATTAACTATTGCGCATATAATGTTATACAAATATAAGAAGTAAAGAAATTCAGAAACACACACACACACATATATATATAGATAATTGTATCCGATCTATTTTTCTCACTAATAATGATAATTTATTTAAAAGGAAAAAAAAAAAACCAAGAAAAATAAAGTTCGCGTAAACTGAATTTGAATTAGAAATGATATATAGGTTGAAGAAAAAAGGACAATTGTTGCCATATTTAAAATAAGTCAATAAAGTACTTTTATTAATACAAAGACTGATGCCTGCTTTTTTGCAAGAAATGCATGTTGAAAATTATTTACATTATTCAGAGATTTTTATTTAAGGGATTCAAATATATGTGGTGAAACATAAATTTTTAATTATATATATATTAATAGACATTCGAACTTTCAACACAAAGTCAAAAAAGATTTGTAAATTGAAGATAAATCATAAAAAAAACAGACAAATCAATCTGTAAACAATATTTATATTCATATGTATCAAGACATATATAGCCTTTTAATGTTACTTGCTGATGAGTTTTTTTTAATGTCTTCTAAAGTAACAGCACATTCTGAAAAATATCTAACGTAATTTTAGGTCTTCATGGTTTTTATTTTGAGGACTATTTTCCTAAAAAGAAAAAAAAATGTATGGAATCTTTTTTTAACTAGACTTTATTTGGATAGTATCGGTAATGGAAATTGGGTCTGAATTTAAAACGAAAACTATAATACTTTAGGAAATCTAGTGCACATTATTTATTTCATTTGTGAAGTTCAATATAGAAGTTTTCTCATAATTGTAATTCAATGCATCACTTTCAGAAATCTGAATATTATATCATTTGTATTTATGATCATGCAATAGTATTAGAAATGTATTAGATATTTTTATATGTGATTTTTTTAATGAGATCCATGTTTTAATTTTATTTAACAAATTTGTGAGAATGATAGCATTATAACAGATAATATACTTGAAGTTTTTATACCAACTATTGTTAAACATTGTTCCTTTAACTGGTAAAAGCCAACAATAACTTACTGAAATCTAAGCAGTAAATCAACATTGTCACCTATTATTGTAATAAAAACTATTATGATATTTAAACTTAACTATATTTACTTCAGTTTTTAGCTAGAGAATGATTTTAGTTTTTTGAAAATTTATTATTAAACGACATTTCTACATATTGTATTTAAAATAGTAAAAACAGTCATTAGATCTCTTAAACCAATAAATATAGCATTGTTATCATAATACTGTAATGTGATGTTCTTTTTTTATAACATTCGAATTACAAAGGCCACAATTTTTATTAAATCATGCAAAATACTATTGATAATTGTTTTTGTTTTTTTTTTTCAAAATAATGATATATATACATTTCTATGGATTATGATTATTTTTAAACATTTTTACCAAATATTTGCTTAATTGACTTAATATCCTAACTAAATTTATAAAAAAAGCAATATATAAGCTTCATTGTTGCTCATTCTATTCTGTTTGTATCCATCAGATAAAAAAAATCATATCTATAATGCTTCTTAATTCTTTAAAATCTCAGGAACCACTTATTTATAATTGGGAGCAACTTGTTTAGAAAAAATATTAAAAATATTGTCTTATAATAATGTTGTGATAGATAATGATAGCACTATTCCCTATATCTTCTATTTTTATAAATTTAGATTGGAAATAATTGAAAGTTTGCTAGTCTTTCACATGCACAATTGTCTCTCATGTGAAAGACTAGCAAACTTTCAATTATTTCCAATTTATTAACAACATGCGATTTAGACAAATTTAGATTAATAAAAACATCATTTAAGATTAGGATAACAACTTTATATATGTATTTATCTTGATTCAAACATGTTTTGTATTTATTGATAAATAGCGTATAATTTTAAGTTAAATAGTAATCTATTTGCACACCAAAATATAAGATAGTTATGTTTCCATAAGTTTAAACTTATATCTTGTCACATGGGCAGTCACTATAATAACTAAGGGTTTTCCATAGAGTATGAGTTCTCTTATAAACAAATATTATTTAACTACAAATGCTAAAATACCAGATTCTCCGTATATTTAAAATTTATCTCAGGTTCTTATTATTTAAACTCAGATTCTTTTTCAATTGCAAATATTATCTCAGGATTTGTACTTTATATATATCTTAAAATTTTACATGTGTTTGATACAAAAAAAAAAGATCATTGTATTCTACAATTTAACACTTTTAAATGCAACAAATATCTAGTTATTTATTAAATATTTTCTTTTTCTTGTGATTGTATCATAGGACATCATATATCTTAGGCAATGCAAATATGCAAAAATCAAGTATATTAATACTCTAAATAACACATGGATAGCATGTAAAACACTTCTTAAATATTTTGAATTTCTTCTTGTTTTAATACTTAGTTTTTACTACTTATAAGCATACTTAATTCTATTATCTTCAAATATGAAATTATACCAAGTATGTAAAATAAATTAATGCAGAAGGTAGAAATGGTAATTTTAAGCTACCAATTACATTGCAAAGTACATTTAAAATAAAGGCAAATTATTATAGTGCAACGCAGGTAAAATAAGTAGTAAATAAAATAGATAAATAAATTTTAAGTGATCATTAAAATGTATAATTTTATAAAATAATAAATAATAAAACATTATTAAATTAGATATTTTGGAAAAATGAATGGAATAATGGCAAGGAAAACAGAAACATATTTAATAAATAGCTAAAATATTTATTTACAAGATAATATAGTATTTAATATAATAAATATTTACAATAACTATTACTTTAATTTATCAAATTGTACTAACAGAAATATTCGCATACTTTACAATAAAATGTTCCCTTCTGAAGCATTCCTTCAAAAATTGTAATTAAAGCATTTATATTATGAAGAAGTTCTTACATTTTATTTGATACGATCTCTCTTACTACTATGTATTTAGAGTAAAATAACATACATAAGTGCCTATACATAGGCCACTAGTATGATAGTAAATACTTTACAGAGATAATAATGACTAAAAATCAGTATGGAAACACAGTGTGGAAACACACTAATTATAAAATTATTCTCAACACTAACAATATACTTAAATTTAAATTGCAGTAGAGCCAATAAAGTAATCTAAAAAATGAGCATGGCTTAAAACATTCCCAAATATTAAAATACACAATAATATTCAGTTATAGACAAAGTAGATTATGGAAAATATATATGGACAGGCATTCAATAACTTGATCTGGCAGTGCTGAAACAAAAAAAGCACCACTCTTTCTTATGAAAATAATTAACAATGCAATATTATGAATAGACATATTGTAACTTTGTGCAGTCAGTGTTGAAAACTGGTAAATCATGCTCTCTTTCATGGAGAGGATTAGCATATACAACAGAAATGTCCACACAAAAAGCCTAAATAACTATGCAAGGCATGGATATGAAAATAATAATAAATAAATAATTAAGCAACATACACACATTTATAAGCTTAATAACACATATATTCTTTTTAACAATACATGTAAACTGACACACCATGATTGCATAACAATATTAAACATTAAAATTGTATCTTCTATCTAAATTCATACATTAACTTCTAAAGCATTTACATTCATAACCATATGTCAAATGTAAAAGGCTGTTTTACCTGGGTATGATAATGCATTCTTATACTGAAATCTTCAATAATAATAATCACTCCTAAAATAAATGTGCACCTAAATATTTCTTATCCATTTCATATATGGGCACCATTACAAATATTTTATACCTCTCATAAATAATAATAATAATAATAATAATAATAATAAAATAATAATAATAATAATAATAATAATAATAATAATAATAATAATAATAATAATAATAATAATAATAATAATAATAATAATAATAATAATAATAATAATAATAATAATAATAATAATAATAATAATAATAATAATAATAATAATAATAATAATAATAATAATAATAATAATAATAATAATAATAATAATAATAATAATAATAATAATAATAATAATAATAATAATAATAATAATAATAATTTGTAAAGCATATAAATATATGTTATATTAATTTATCCATTTAAAATAAGGATTACAATTTTTTCATTTTAAAGTGAAATTAATCTTTTTAATAGATAATTTTTTTTGTTATTTTCTTTAATGAAATATATTACAACATAATCTTTTATTACTGTAGATAAAATGAATTGACACACAATGTCCAGACCAGGAATTCATTGCCAACGATGTTGAAATATACATTTACAGAGAAATTAGCTGAGAGAAGGTATAGTAGGGTTAACAATAAGTAATAGACAGTTTCTTTATAAAGTTAAACATGAAATAAATTTATATTATGTTCTTCTTTATAAAAGCAATAAAATACACTTTAAATAAATAGATAGATGAATTCAGGATGAATAATTAAAGCACTAAAGTAACCTTTTATTAACAGAAATACAGATAAATATTTTATAAAGTATTCAGGATATTACTGCAGCTGACCTTTTTCTTCATTATAATTATATAAAGTAATTTAGCATTATTGTATTTTATCTCATTTCTAAGACTATCAATACTTTTCAGATAATTCATTGTTGTAATACTTATGGTTTCATAAACATTAAATGATTCTTAATCTTAAATTTATTTCAAATATAATTAAGAATATTGTCTTTCATTGATTGAATTATCTGCATACATTATTTATTTTAAAATCAGAACTTTATCAAGTTATAATAGGTAACTTCATTAATAAGAATTATTGCCAAAGATAAATTTAAAAGTCATACATTAAAGTGTCAAAAGCAATGATTAAGTCAAAATTCAAATTAACTAAAAGTTTATAATATAATAAAATAAACATACACATATTTTGATGTTTATTGGATTCCAATAAGTTTTTCCATTCCAGACACTTTATAACTTTTAAAAAAAAATATTATTATCACATCTTTTAGCAATTTATTGCTGAATGAATAGATGAAAGACACTCAGTAAAGCAGTACCACAAGGATAACTTTAAGTTCTTACCCAGATATTAAAAGTTACCAATAATAACAAATTTAAAATAAGTTGAACTGAAAACATTTAAAACTAATTAAGGAAATATAATAAATATAAATTTTAAAGATAATAATGTGAATTATTTTTAGTTTTTCTTTTTATAAACACCTGGGTGCATTTACATTTACTGCAATTTTGGTCACATGATATAATTCAACTATACAATTGAAACCTGAGGGCCAGCTCAATTAATATTAAGGTATTAATCTTTCTAATTAACTAGATCATTTATTTACTTATTTTTGACCTTGAACTTCTTAATTAAGACTGTCTAAACATGTGAAGTCAAGTCTGTTAATTATATAATGAATTCGATCAATTTCATTCAATTATTAAATAAACCATTTATTTATCTTAAATAGAAATTATTTACTTAATTAATATAATATTCTTATTCTATTTATAATAAACATGTTTTTCACTCTATATAGAAGTTCTTTTAGATTGACATTATTTAAAGTATACTTTTTATAAATATAACTTTTAATAATCATTTTTTCAACTTTTTAATCTTTCTACACAACACATGCACAATATCTGCCCACACATAAATACCAATAAATAACCAATATTTTAACAGCAATAAAAGTAAACTAATTATAAAAAATTATTTAATTTAAAATCTCTTTCAACCAAGCAATCTTTAAGCCTAATGTTTTTAAATTTTAACTTTAAACAAATGTTATATTACTTAATACCATTTAAAATACTATTTTAAATGTATCTTATTTTGAAAGCTAGCAAAAATAAAAATTTTAACACAAATAAATTATACTTTATAACCAGCACCAATAACTTTATTCACTGCAATATAATTTAAAACATAGCACACTTCAAACTAACTTTTATCAAGGTTTAAACTATTAAATTTGGATTTTTTAAAAACAAATATTAAATAAGATAATTAATATTCCTTAAGAAATTAATATTTATTTATGTATAATAAACAATTTTCTTGATAAATTAGAACACTTAGGACATTATAGCTTAATAACAGTGAAGTTTATTTAAGTAAAAAATATTTAAAATATTACAGATTGAAGATGAATTCATAATATTATTTCCAGGAATTTCTTTGTAATAAAATATAATAGCTAAATAACTGATATTTCACTAAAATAACAAGTACTTTCATGAGAGCTTCTTCTTTATCAAATCATAAGAATGTGTATGGTGAGATTTAAAATCATTATTTTTTTTCCTTTATTATTTTCTCCTCATTCTCAAATTCTATTGGTTAAGAAATGTAAAAAAATATTTTATTCTCCAATAGCCTTTTCCAATTATTGTTAACTTTCTTTAATTCACACTTTTGATTTATCTTCTTAGGTCTCTTAAAAATCTCTATAGCTTACCTTAGCAGTCTTTGGTCATATTGTTCAATTTTTGTCAGAATATATGTTTTATTAAAATTGTTATCATGGTTAGTTAATTTAATATATGAATAAATGGCTAATAAATTATTATTTTTTTCTAAGTGCCAAAATGTGTTCTTTCTTTTTTATATTTATTCTGCAATTGGTGTTTCCAATATAATAAGGTAAACAAACTCCACATGGAATTTTATATACACCATGACATTCCAAATAAATTTTATCTTTAAATCATAAAAATATTTTATTAATTTTTTAAAATGTAATACAAATTTGTGGATATTATTTTTCTTTAAAAAAGTACCAATTTTATCAGCTAAACCCTTTATATATGGCAGAACATTCTTAAATTTTCAATTATCAAACTTTTTCATTATGTAAAAAAGCCCTATTAATAATCCTATGATCAAAACCATTATGAAGAAGAATTTTTTAGTAGCAGAAGTATCTTGATGAAAAGGACTGTCATTGAATAGTCTCTTAATTCTATCTAACAATGTTTTTGCCACTGAAAATAATTGTGCTGAATAGTGACGAGAAGGAAAATGTACTTATCTCCCAGTGTGTGTTTTTTCTAGATATACCATGGGATAAAGAACTATCATTTTTTCTTTCAATTACAACATCTAAGACTGAAAGTTAGCTTTCCATAGTCAATTTGATGTTGTTATGAAAATAATTTAAGAAAATTAAAAATTCATCAAGAGCATGTCTACCATGAGACTAAATAACAAAGATATTATCAACATACCTCAAACATACAGATGATTTTTAAACTGCTGATATCAAAATACCATTTTCAATGTTTTTCATAAAATTAAAAGCCAATGATAGAGAAATTGTTGAACCCATAGTTAAACTTGATATTTGTTTATATATCTGACCATCAAAAATAAAAATGAATTTAATAAGCAATGGTCAATCAAACTCACAGCAAAAGCAGGCAATTGAATATTTTTTTTACAACTATAATAGCTTTCTTTACAGGTACTCTAAGAAAAAGTGAATCAATATCAACACTTACCAAAATAATATTTTTAGTTAATATAATATCTAGGATAAACTCAAGAAAATGATTTGCATCCTTAATTTATGATGATATTTCTTTTAAATGTGGCTATAGAAAAGAAGATAGAAAATGAGTTAGTATCTGTGTTAGTGAACTAATTGCATTTATAATTGGTCTCAATGGAATATCTGATTTATGTATTGTTGGAAAACTATATAACTATGGATAAAAAAAAGATTTTACTGTCAAGCATTGGTGGTTGAGTGGTCAGCACAGCCGCCTTACAAATAGTTGTCCCAGGTTAGCAGGTTTGCTTCCTGGCTGATGCTATGACACATGAAAAAAAAAGATTTTGCTCTAGTTGTAAGAAAGATCTTAGTTTTTAAATCTAAAAAATGAACAATATGACCGGAGACTGCTAAAGTAAACTACAGAGATTTTTAAAAGGCCTAAGAGCATAAATTAAAAGTGAAAACTAAAGAAAATTAAGAATATTTGGAAAAGATATTGAAGGATAAAATATTTTTTAAAACTTTTCAACAAATAGAAATTGAGAATGAGGAGAAAATAACAAAGGAATAAAACAATGATTTTAAATTTCACTATGCACATTCTTATGATTTGAGAAAGAAGAAACTCTGAGAATTCTGGTAATTGTACTGAAACTTCAACTATTTAACTATTATATTTTTATTACATGGAAGCTCCCAGAAATAATACTATGAATTCATATATATATATTATAATAGGCACACATGCCGTTACATTATTTTTTTTTAAAAAAAAGTGTAAATGTTCGCAAATTAGGTTATTAAATAAAAATCCGAATTAAAAAATTGAAAACTAAAAGCTTGCAAAAACATAGATATATAAATTGCACAGGTGGAAAATTATTAAAAGAAAACTTTATTTAAAAAAAAAGTATTTTAAAACTAAATTTTAAGCAAAAACTTAAAGATATAATGATAAAAATATATATCTTTAAGAATGTACAATAATTCAATTACTTTCTATTGTGTTAAAATGCAAGATGGATATGATTGTTGGTTTTAATTAATCTAAAGTAAATGAGTTCTTGGGGCAAATTTATAATTAAAGGCCAGATAAGAGATATAAAAAAATTTAAAAAATTCCGTTACCACTTGTGGAAGGTCAACTAACACTCGGACCCTAATGAAAACCACCAGAACAGGAAACCATGGTCAGTGAATCCGAAGGATTAGTATAAAAAATATTTAAATCAAGAACAGTTCCAGTTTGATTTTTGAGAAGGAGGGAGAAAAGATGCACT
Source organism: Epiperipatus broadwayi (assembly GCA_028023455.1). Lineage (NCBI taxonomy): Eukaryota > Metazoa > Onychophora > Udeonychophora > Euonychophora > Peripatidae > Epiperipatus > Epiperipatus broadwayi. The sequence goes on along the minus strand of JAQFVV010013422.1, from coordinate 19,281 downwards.
TTTCACCCTCTTGCTGTTTTCAAATGAAGAGACTATTGAAATATAAATGACACTACTGCAGACTCCGACGAATATGGGTACTGCAATAAAATAGTTCTAGGATAGAACCAGCTAAGGCTACCTCCAAATTGATAACTACAGCATGAACAGAAAATATGAATAACAGAAGACTTCATGGGAATTGGCACAAGGAACCGGAAACTGCTTAATGTAATGTATAAACTATGAACTCTAATTATTATAAACTTTTACTAAATGAACATTAAATCAATTCTTAACAATTAAGGCCTAATCAAGTTTAAATCATGAACCCTTATCTGACCAACATGGAAGGTTAAATTAATTTTTAAAATTTTTAATGTAATTGTAAAACAGTCATTTCTATTAATTTATTTCTTATAATTAATAAGTATAATTGTTGGTTAAATTAAATGATGTTATGTATTATGTGTATATATATATGCATGCACCTCCCCACTCGGCATCTATTGGTAAATATGACACCTTATGTTGAGTGTTTTAATGTATTTGCCTAAGCCTCCCCTATAAGTTCATTATTTGTGGATGTGACCACTTATGATGAGTGTCTCAAAGAACTCAAGAAGAGTATAACCCTTTTTTATGCATTCCAAGTAATAATAATTGAACTAGAATAATTTGTGGTGGACAGTTGTGCTCCATATATGTTTACATGTGCATGCTTTTTAAAATATTAAAGTTATAATTGTTAGTTAAATTAAATGATATCATGTGTTATGTATATGTGTATGCATGTACCTCCACACTTGGTGTCTATTGGTAAATATGACACCTTATGTTGAGTGTTTTAATATATTTTCCTAAGCCTCCCCTATAAGTTCATTATTTGTGAATGTGACACCTCATGATGAGTGTCTTAAGGAACTCAAGAAGAGTATAACTTTTTTTATACATTCTAATTATTAATAATTGAACAAGAATAATTTGTGGTGGAAAGTTGTGCTGCACATATGTATACATGTACATGCTCATTGAGTTTTTAAAATATTAAAGCTTAAAATTTATACTGGATGTAAATGGCTGCATGGATTAGTAGGTTTTATGTGCGCAATCTATATAGAATATTTACATCTATTAAAAGATTAAAATGTATGAATAAGAATCTCTAGCTGTGTAAACTAAAATTTAAATATAATAACTGTAAAAATTAAATTAAAGTAATAATGTTTATTCCTCCAGTTCAACTTTATATATGTGTGATAATAATTTTTTTTATGTAATATTACTGGCAGTTGTTTATTTAATTTTTTATTCTTTATCTTTTCATTCTTAAATATCTACATTAAGAATTTAGATTATAAATCTCAGCTACTCCTAGAGCTAATGACATGGACTAACAGTCAAATATAAAATAAAATTGGATCTGAACAGTAAGTATCTGCCTACTATATACATTTTCCAGGTTCGAATGGTCTGGTGGCGCCCTTGTATGGCATCTATGGTAAGACTCTTATATACCCCGACCATTATAATATATATATATATAAAATAGTGTCAAGTAATATACTATCATAATATTTTAAAAAATTAAAAATATTTAATAAATATCTGCAGCTTTTTTATTTGTCTACAGGTTTGTGACGATGGTATTTTAAATGTAATAATTTGCTTACTATTTCCATCACCTATCATTAAATGTTGAATAAACTAGGAAAATTTAGCTTTATTTAAACTTTTTAAATACAAACAACTGTTAGTAATACACAAAATAGTCAGGTATTGTTATCTGACTAGATGCAGTATTAGCACAGAAGTCAAACTCCGTTTAGATTGTACCAACTGCAGTCTTCTGTCAAAGGTAACAGTCAGTAGAAAGTTCATACTTATCTATGTTGGTTGGTTCAAATCCTCCTGATTCTTCCATTTATAATATTTTTTTCTAAGAGCAAGGTTAATCAGAGTTTCTAGATATTATGTATTTTCACACTGGGTTGACTTATAGGATGATTTGCTATTGTTAAATGAGAGCTTCTTTGAATTTTCTTATTTGCTTTTTTTCTTGTATATCTAATATTTTTGCATTTTCCCAATCAAACATATGTTCATTAGTATATATATATATATATGACCTTCTACTGTAGACACAACTATGTTTTATTTTCAAAACATTAGATTGTATTTTTTCAATCACTGTTCAACAGGACAACAGGTCTCACCAATATATTTCTTATGATTCTTATGGCATTTCATACACACAGTTTTGTTTTTTAGCATTTCAAGTTTAGCTCTTGTAGAAGTTAGAATTCTTCTAAGTGAAGTATAGATTTGTAAAGCTGTTATAATGTTATATTGTTTGCAGATTTTCTTTAATTAGTTGACCATTCCTGGTATATATGAATGCACTACAGTACCAATAATTGATTCTTTTTGGATTTTTTGTTTATTAAAGGATTTCTTGATGATAAATGATGGGCAACCATTCTTCATGAGAGTTAGTTGTATTCTTTTTATTTTCCAATTCACTGGTTTCTGAACAAACTTCCTTTCCTCTGTTCCATAGTAATAGTATTCTATCTTTTGTACTTCTGGTATGTTGGATGTATATGCTAAGTATTTACCAGTGTGTGTTGGTTTTTTATAAACTGTTGTTATATTGCTCTAAGGGATTTTTGTAACAAGTACATTTAAGAATGCAAATTTTTGTTCTCATTATTCCATTGTCAATTTAATTGAAAAAGATATGTTGTTGATGTACATCCAGAATGACTGTAAACCTGCTTCATCATGTTGCCTTACAAAAAATGTATCATCAACATAGTGAAGTCACACATTAGATAGAAATGGAATAGTATTTATGGCTTTGGTTTCAAGTTCTTCCATGTAAATTTTCCTAAGCCCATATAACAGGGATGAGTCTATGTTCATTCATTGATTTGGTTGGAAGAATTCTGAGTTATATTGAAAAAATGTTGTGGTTATGCAGCAAGTTAATAGTTACATTATACTATCAATAGGTAGAGTTGTTCTGGTTTGTAGACTATTATTATCATATAACGTCTTCTTTACAATAGACAATGCTTTATAACAGGGTACATTTGTGAATAAAGTGTCCGCATAAGAGCTTAGCAATATGTCAGTTCTTTGAGTAGAACTTGAAACTGCGTAATTTACTAACCTGTGTTATATATTTGTGTGTTATTATTAGTCACTGTTTGTATTTGAAAAGGTTAAATAGTTTAAAATTTTCTAGACATTCAACATTTAATGATAGATGACGACAATAATCAACATATTATCACATCTGCAGCTTTTTTATTTTGAAACATTTAAAAAGCTTTTGGATTTGTCTATTAAGCTGCATATTTTATGAAATCTAAATGATTATGTAGAATGAATATATCACTAAAAATCTGTATTAAATTTTATTGGCTATTCAAAACTATAAGATTACTATTTTTACTTGTTCTAAAATAATTATTATCATAATCATTGGTATAATAGAGTATTACTCATTTTTTGGCAACATTTCACTTTAAGTTCATTTTAAAAAAATCTAAATGATTCCAAACTGAAAATATCTGAATACTTTTTTTTGAAGTTATGTAATATTATGCCATTTTCTCAGTTAATAAAATTCCGTTTTAAAATCCCCATGAAAAAAGAATCATACTTTTTAAAACCATAATTACTGAAAAAGAATCATTGTGTTTTTTGTTTTTAGGAAGCCTAAGAAGAGACATACTTTTATTCATACACTTTTCTAAAGAATTATGTGGTTTAGTCACAACTAGCTGAGAAATATAAATTTATAATTACATTTAAATATGGAAGACACTAAGGATGTATAGCTATTGCTTTTAAGACTCAAATGTAAGATTTCCTATTATGTAACATAAAAAATATTATTCTTTGATCTTTTTAATAAAATATTTGCATACACTATTGCAATATTAAGTTTTTATACAGACTTTCTTTCAGCTATGATATAATCTTTAAAATGCTTTAATTTTGAGAGTTGATTAACAACTAAATTTTTTTATAATTACATTTTCCCTAAATATATTGTTCATAATAGTCACTAAATGTTTTATAAAAAATATTTAATATTGTCAGATCATCAGAATTCGCTAAAACAATATTAGTTGTCAATGAGATGAATTCCCATATCACAATTTTCATTAATGTAACAACACTACGCAATAAAAAAATTTTTCTTTAATTTTGTTGAATCTTTTGTAGAAATGTAAGCTGTAATAAAATGAGTATTAGCTGCTATCACATGGGTCAATTTATAATAATACCATTTGACTTTCAATGATATATTTAAGTATCCAATGAGCAGATTAGAAAATATTTCACAGCAGATTTCTAACATTATGCCATTTTTTTTCATTCAATGACCTTCCCTCTGCAAATTTCACCAAAAACTTATTTTCCAATTTTAAAAGTTTAAAACTTCTTAATTAAATAAACCATTTTTGATTGAAGAATTCATAGCAAAAATGTTTACACAGAAAAAGTTGAAACATTTATCATTATAACTTACACGATTGATTATTTTTCCATTATTTCTGATAATAACTTTATCATTATTCTTACTATTTTTATAAACAATTCATTCCATAGTGATTCAAATAAATTATGAGACCAAGATTACTTTTGAAATATATTTTTAAGGTTATTACACATATGGTAGGACAAAATGAAGGTTATCTGAATATACAATTATATTGCGATTAAAATTATTATTGTAATTATTCCACTTGTAAAGTGACTTCTTATTAATTAAATTTTTTCATTGTAGGTCAAAACCAAAGGTTTTTCAATTATTTAATTCCTTTTAATCAAATTTTTTTTAATGATAAAATCTTTCCATTGTTTACATACTTCAAAAATAAAAAAAAAGTGTCCAGAATCATTAATATAAAAATTGAAGTCTTGCACAGTCATTCAATACCATGGCATATTTAAGAGAAAGAGAGAGATGACCGATGATAGGATATGCTTATGGTATTTCAAGTCTATAAAATTATTAAAAATAAGTACAATAATGTTGTAATATAAGTTATATTAAGAGAAACATTATTTCAATTATACACTATTCAAAACAAATCAAAATATAAATAAAAAAATAAAACATTAAAATTTGTAAATTTAATCAGTTTTATGATATGACAGCAGCGATTTTTCTATCTCAGAGCACCATACATGGTCATGTTTTCTATTTTAGATCACCATACATGGTTCATGTTTAAAAAATAAAGGAAAATTTGTAAGCTTAATGAATTTTATAATGCAACAATAGCCATTTATTAATAATCTCAAAACACTACACATTTCTAGATATTATGTTGAAAGTATATACATTTTATTCTTCAATTGATTAACTTTTTTGAACTTGATAAATAGTATTTTACATAAAATATTTTCTAAGACTATTTGTAAAGCTGATTTAACTTAAAAACATCAAAATAATTGCTAAAAACTGGGCATTATTACATTTGAATAGGAAAAAATAATATTATGAAAGAAAAAGCTATCATTTAGAGTATATCTAATTATGATGAAAATCAGAATATTACAATTTATTTTTAAAAAATAAAGTATAGTAAGTTCTTTTACTGTTTTTATATTTTGAGTAAATGTGAATGAGTGAACATGCGCACATTAATTATATATTTAAAGTAGTCCATCAATTTATTAATAATAAGTATATTGCTATTTTTAAAATTTTGTTTATGTTGCAATCTTAATTTATATATGCATATTCTATATAAAAAAGCATTTGTGATATATACCTATCCATGAAAATATAATTAACATATATATATATGCATACTAAAAAGTATTTGATTTATACCACATTTTATTATATTCAAAGCTTATCAATAAAATGTAAGCTGTGTAAGAAACTTAGAACAAAATATTATGAATGTCACAGTTTCGCTATTAGTGACAAAAATGGAAAAAAGAGAGGGAATGAGATAAAGAGAATAAATAAAAGAATAAAGGACAGCATAGCAGTTGTTAAACTGATGTAACATACAGGGAAGTATGAAATATAATTAGTTCAGTGTTTACAGTCAATATTTGTATTCAGAATTTATTTAATTATCAACCAGATATTATCTGGATTAGTGTCTGGGTCAACAGTTGGTACAGACACAAATGCATATATAAGCTATAAAATGAAATTTTCTGCAAGCTAAAAAGAGAATTTATATTCCCGTTGAAGTCTTAACAAATGAACCAGCACATATTTCTAATGTCCAACCAATATATAGTTGTTATTGCAACCATCAATACTATGTGCTTATATATACAGTAAATGCATATGGATAGACTGCTCATCAATACAATATATGTGATTTTATTTAATTCATTCCAAAATGCATGCAAAGGTAAAGATGATGGTCTGACTTTCTGTACTGTCAGATGGTTGTAATATGATAAGTTTGAGATAAAAATGCAGTGATTAAAACAAAAAAGTTGAATACATGTATATAACAAAAATAATATTAAGCTTAAATATATTTATGTATGAAATTAAGTTATTCCCAGTGTTTAGTTTTGATATGATTTGAAATGTGCTTTCTAAATATATGTGCAGTGGTAAAAAGTTGTTTGACTCTCTGGGTGATAGATAGTTGTGACAAGATAGAGTTGCTCTGATAAAATCTATATATATACACACACACATGTAAAAGTGCAGAAATGAGCTTATTTTTAACTGAAAGAAAGTACTGTTTCTCCTTTAAGACCCTAAAAAACACAAGCAGAGCAAATAATTAATGTCCTCTCCATACACAGTTGTACTTGCAGTTGTTAGCAATATGGCATTAATTTATAGTAAATAAATATGGTTTAACCACTCACTAATACGTATCAGATGTCATGGTGCATTTAATGGCTTTCATCTCTACATTTAAGATTAAGTGTCAAAAGGCTAGAAAATCATCAGAAAAGAGGTACTTAATAATCAAAGGCAAAGAGTTCTAAGATTTAGCAGCCATTGATAATCTTTCATTTTATTGTCTATAGTTGTAAATCATTTTTAAGGACAGACAGATGATGTGAATTAAAACAAATTGTTTAATATTAAATAAGGCATAGTTTGGATTTTGCCAAAGCTAAAAGAAATATAAGAAGATTTAAAAGTAGCTAAGTGCTTTACTGTAAAGTATATATAATGGGAGCTCAAGTAGATTGTGTTATTCATAATAAAAAAAATACAACATTTTGATGCAGAGAATTCAGATTTATGCACAAGCAAGTTTTCATTTTGATAAAGAATTATTATTTTTTTAAATAGATAAAAATGCTTTGACCAAATAACATATTCATAGAAAAAATTAATGATAATATTTGAAAATAATCGAACGATAAAAATGCTGTACATTTGGTCACAGAGAATGAAAAGAGAGATAATATATATATATAGGTGTGGAATTAATTGGGGGGGGGGTCTATATATTATGAATTTTTTTAAAGAAAAAAATTATTGCAAAAATTGACTGGGAATCATCTAAATAAAGGTACAAAGCAATACATTTGTATTCACCAATAGAAAATATGTTTTAACACAGTAATATATTTAACATATTCTCTATATGGAATAATAATTGATTAATGAGATTGTAAAAATATGTGTTAAAACAAAACAACTGGTAGAAAAATCATTTAAAAGTCTAAAACAAATACAATCCCTAATTTTTCGATATCATTCAATGAATTTCAACTTGATTTTGAAAACTGCTTTAAAATATAAACAATTTCCGATGATGGATGAGACTTAAACTATATGTATTAGAAGGTAAGTGATTTTGTACTAAGAACTGCTATACAGATATATGGTACAAAAACAGTAATTCACTAATAAACTATCAAAGGAGAGAGAACAATGCATAAAGAAAAAATACAAAAATATTTACAAATAGTCAATTTAAAAAAAAATAAAATATCTATAATTCTATTCAGTGATTTGAAAAAGAAATTGTAAATATAATTTGGCAACAAATGTTTTAGAAGGAAACTTTAAAATTTTAATGTAATATGAATGTAGTGATACTGAGAAACTTCTGTACTATTATTAAAATTAAAAAAAGTAATGATATCATGATGTGTGTAGAATTATTCAGCAAGAAAACTATATAGTTTCAAAAGATAAAAAACAATGTCACCCCCCTCCCCCCACCACAAATACAATATTTTCGAAATGCCAAGTACATTAAATGAAGAAGTAATACATGCAGCCAAGTTTAAAAAGAATGTAAAAAACTCTGAAATAGTAAAATTATTATTTATATTTTAAAGGAAATGCATAAAAAGATACAGAAATCAAAATCAAAGCTGTATACTAGATATCTAAATGATAAAAATATATGAGATAATTGGAGGAATGCAGCAGTGATATTAATATTTTAAAAAATAAAAAGAAGTTAAACAAAAATACCGAACCAACAAGATTCTATCAATTCTGTACAAAATCTCTATTAAAATTATTACAATTTATTTATAGGAGCTTTCAAAGGAACAATCTTAAATGTGATTTTAACATAATAAATCATATTCAAGAAAGAATTAATGAATATGTGTTACCATAAAGGTTTATATTCGTAGATTATAAAAAAACATCTAATAATTTTATAAGCATTTTTATAGAAATAAAAATTTGGAATCTCAAGATATAAGTTTGAAAAATATTACAGTGCAACTATAGTGAATAGATAATGGACTCATACTAGGATTAGCATAGATGGATTGACTTTATATCTCTAAAATGTTATCTTACAAAATGTATTTTGTGGACTAAAATAAAAATAAAAGAAAATAAAACAAGTGAATAATATTTAAATCATCTAAAATTTTCAAATAATAGGCAGTTGTTTTAGTAAATAAGGATTTGGAGGCATTACCAAAATTATACCATAAAAGTAACAAAATAAAGCTAAAGATGAATTTTAGAAAATCCAAAATAATGTTTAATTGAAAATAAAGATTGATAATAATGATGTATAAGTTCCCAGGTAAAATGGGTTGGTCATACTATAGATATGTAATGGATGAAATTAATCATCAAATGTAACTTCAAAAAATTACTTTTACTACACAATTTAATATTCAAGTAACATATGCCTATAAGTTTGAGTAGGAAAATACTTTATAAAATAAATTTTACTATTCTTACATATGATTATGGATCTGATATTTAGACTCTTTATTAGTAAAGTAATATAAAAACTTCAGATAATACCATAAAATATGGAGAAAGATGCATAGTAGAAGTAATAAGGTGGGATCAAAAGTGAAGTAGGTGGTTGAAAAAATAAATAGTTATTATTGGCAACACTTATAGATTTAAGAAGCTGAAGGGATACTGAACTGGACAAACATCTAGGTAGAATAATAATAGATAGAACAGTTGAAATTTTAAACGGGACTCCAAGAGATTTTAAAATCATCATATAAAGAGCCAATGCATAAGATGAATGTATAAAATAAGAAAATTTGATAGAGACATATAAAAAAAAAATCAGTATGAATCAGAAAAAATGGAGTCTTTTATTCTGCAGTTGATGGATAGTGGTTAAAAATGATAATGAAACATATAAAAGCAAATACATCCAATTCATTATATATATATATAATGAACAATCCTTTATGCAATTTTTACTAATTAACCATATACTGTCAATAAACATTTCAGCATCCATTTTTTTTACTAATGACTAACATACACACATACTGTATATGATTTAAATGAAAATAACTAACTCTGTGAAGCCATAAACAAACAACACACATACGTCAATAATATTGTAACATTGTATTAATAAATGCACCTTGGTTACATCCTGAACTTGTGACAACCCAATAGCCACAACTACTCAAAATCGTAGCATTATTAACTGTTTCTTTAAACATTTATCATTTGTGAAATCTCATCAGTAAAAAAAAAAAAATCTTAAATTTTTATCGTAGAAAAATAAAATAAAAAATATCTTAGCAATATGTTAAATATTCAGAATTGATGTATTATTGCATGAGTTTGTATAAGCTATAGATTTTTAATGATACGGTGAAAGTAAAGCAAATCATGTATTGCCTTTCCATGATAATATTGCAAACAACTGTTTTCTTGATACAGTATTTTAATTAGTTTTTGATAACTGTCACATTTAAGTATAAATATTTAGCTTTTCCTTTCTATTTCCAACTTTATTCAATCAGGAAACCAATTGCTCATTTTGTCTGGGATAATATTCAGTAAAATTGTGAGCTGAACATATTAAACATCACACTCGTATTTCTTTCAAATAACGCCTGTTGAAATATGCTAGTCCTAGGTAACAAACTAGCCAGTTTACGTTTGTAAAGCTCTCATAATTTGTTGATAAAATGATTTCAGTAGATAAAAACTTAGTTCATCGTTTGCATTTTTTTGTCATTTTTATTTTAAATAGAAGTTAAGTTTTGATTCTTTAGCAGTGTATTCCTTAATATTGATTGGCTAATTAGTTTTCCAGTAATCCAGTTTCCTAAATAAAAATATGAGTTTATTTCAAATTTGAATTATAGGTCATGTATCCAGCGGTGTACGATGATATTTTGAATAAAAAAAAAAGATGTGCTCATAAGCAATATGTTCTAACCTCAATACTCAACACAAAAGTGGGTTATGTCTTGCAGTATACAAATTTAATACATAACACAGGCATGTCAAAAGCTTATCAGATATGCTTTTTTTACATTAGTCACGTGATTGCACCTTCGAAAATATCTTCTTTCAACATATATAAAAATAAATATTGAATGTTTATAGCTTTCACGTTGATATACATTTCTATATATATACATAAGTAGCATACAATAAGAAAATTAAACACAAAATTTTATGTATTAGCTGCTTTTTAGTTTGTTTGTTTTTTTAAAAAAAATCCTTTATCATTTTCTACACAAAGTGAATAATGTTTTTAACTTCCTTGTATAACAAAGCTTTAAACTAGTTTAAGAAAATTAGCTCACTTCGTTATAAAAATAATAACGGAAAAAAAAAAACTTTCAAGGAAACAGTCAGCTGAGTTACAGTGACTTGAAATGTTCTTTATTGTATCAAGCACTCAACTTATTTTAGTTTGTTTAATTAAAGGGATTGCCACTGCGAATGACTGTACTGATTTAACGCTTTGTGACTCGTCGCATATCTATTGTAGCAATGGAATAGTTTTACCAAGTAATTACGAAAACTTGACAAATACTAATTTGGAAAACTGGTTAGTTTGTTCTCAGTTATCGGTGATTCAAGCGACGTCTACACAATGTTGGAGTTATGATAACGAACCGTTAGAAAATGTTTTACGAACTAAATTTTTAAAAACGTTATTTACAACTCTTATTGAAAATAATTTTTTTCTCGAAGGACAGTTTCAAAGCACTCTATGCTACACCCATAAAAACACACCATGTAGAAGAACATACATGGCAGAGGATAGTTTTAAGACATCCATAAATATTCCTTCTGTCTCAGCATTTGATAATGCATTTCAAGTAACATTTGAAAATAGTAGTATAGAGAAAAAAATAATAATTTGCCAATTGCCATCGTTACTGGCAAAATTACTAGTATGTGTGCTTAAATTGGAAAAGAATGAAACTCTCGATAATAAAGGAATTTCATTAGGAGATACTAATAAAACACTTATAGCATGCGTTCCCAAACTAACTAAGAGTTCAGAAAATGAAAATAGTATTGCAAAAATTGATAACACAATGCCTAGGATATTAAATTGCATGAAGTTATTGATTTCTGAACGCAGATATTATATATATATTTTAGTTAATATTGCATATGGCATTTCTACAAGTTTTCTTTGTATATATATTATAATATCTCTTTATTACGGAAAAAATAAAAAATATCCATTTTCTCTATTGCTTTCCTTCTTCATATTAATTTCTAATATATTCTACGTACTAATATTTCAGATAGAGGCGAAGCTTATTAGCTGTTTTATATTATATGGTCTGTACAGAATAAGTACTTTATGTAAATATATATGGATGAGTGTGATCACATATAATATTTGGAAAAGTTCCTGCAAAACGGAATCACGTGATTGCTCTAAATTTGACATAGTAGGGAATTTAATATTCACGTTAACTTTGGCGATCGCGATTTTTTTAATTGATATTATAGTAATGGTATCGTCGCCAATCAACAGTCAATTTTATTTTCAGTATAATTCCAGCAGTTGTTTTCTAGGCAAAACAATCAACATTTTAATTTTTAATTTGTTTCCTCTAATCTTAATCGTAATGGAGAGTGTTATACTTTTTAAGCTGTCATCCTCACATAGCTTTAAGATTACAGACAACAAGTTGTTAGACTCACGTGATAGTTACATTTACATTATATGGCGTTTGGGAATATTGCTGGAGATAAGTTGGATTTTTGAAGTACTATCGAGCATCGTTTATGTTGGTTATCACTGTGAGGCATTAATCTTTGTTTTCTCAATTACTGCTTTTTTAATTCTTTTCCAAGGTCCATTAATATATGGTTATTTGGATTGAAAAATAAAAATGAAGTTATTATTAGCATTCTGAAAAAAATTGAGGAATAGTCTGAAGATGCTCAGGAAATATTGAAAAACGAATTTAAGACTGAGGAAAGTAAAAGAAGTAAACATGATGAACACGTTTAAAACAAAATACTATAACGATCTTAAAATAATGGTTGCATGCTATCAGCGCTTTTATTATTTCACTATCACCATCAAGGATATTAGAGAGACATTCATGAGGAAAGTAAACTTGTTCATTTGTGAAAGCTTTGTTAATTAATACGCAACCTGGGATAAAACTATGGATTTGATACCCTGAAGCATAAATTCTAAACTAATCATTTCCATAAATCTATTTGGGTAAACATGAATTTATCAGATCATGACAAAATTCGAATTTTTTTTTGAAATTCAAATCTTTTTCACCAGTGCTTCTTTTCGAATTATTTAAAAATTTGTTGTGAAATATCAAATACATGGCGGCATAAAATTATATTATAAAAAAAAGTAATTAATAACAAATAATTATATTATAAAAATAATGTATTAAAATAATAATAACACTTTTATCCTACCAACATTCATAATTATTGTCCATCATGAACAATAAAACACTGTGGCAAATTATGTGACCAAATAATAAGATATGCATAATTGTCTTTAAAGACACATGGCTTTTTAAAAAAAGAACTCTTTCTGATGGATACACAGCTGCGACATAAACGGCAATGCCACCTGTGATCATCTCTGCATTCTTGCTGTCTGAACAGAGAATACTGCATGCCACAATGCTGGCATAGGACACTGTTCTTAAGCAGGTGCCTCCTTGTTAACCACTTCATTGCTAACTCCGGAGTTCGAAGTTCATCCATCAACAGCAATGAAGTCCAATTTTCTGTGCGAATATCTGCAACATGTAACATTTCATTCTCTGGCACTACAACTATATTATCATTTACAGGATTCATTTTACGGGCTGAAAAACTCTTAGAAAGCTACTTCTTATAACTTTGAAAAACTTGTAAAGAGTGTGCCAAGACAATGTAACAATTTCACACTTTACTTTATTCCAATCATATCTATAGGAAAAATTCACACTTTATTCCAATTCTACCTATAAGAATTTGCTTTGCGAATTTTATCATTTCTATAAGTGAAAACTACAATGGACAGTAATTATGAATGTTGGTAGGATAAATATGTTATTTTTTAATAAATTATTTTTTATAATATATTTATTTGTCAGTAATTATTTTTTTATAATATAATTTTATGCCACTTTGTATTTGATATTTCACAACAAAATTTTAAATAATTTGACAAGAAACACTGGTAAAAAAGATTTGAACTTCAAAAAAAAAGTTTGAATTTTGTTATGACCTGGTAAGTTCATGTTTACCTCTATTTGAATATAATATATATTAGTTTATATTTTTGTTACTTTTGAAGTGAGGTACAAAATGAAAGCAATAAAATTTTTCTTTTATTTAAAATAAAAAAACATAAAAAGACAATATTTACAGAAGTTGATATATGTCAAAAAATTTACAGCTATATGCATACAACTATTAAGCTTTATTACAATTTTCCTATTTTGTGGCATTTTTTTGTCCTGTCATTGCAGTTGATAAAGACCTGTTCTTGAATTATGGTGCATCACAAATAATTTCATTATTAATTTTAATTCCGAAAATAATCTAAATTTAATAATAATTGCTGTAAGTCCTTATTTGAACTTCTATTGACTCAGTGAGTGCTTTCATATTAAGCTGTAAGTTAATTAATATTGGATAAATATTATTGAATAATTTGTTATTGTTTGTTCACAGTTTTAGTTTAAGAAATACATATAATTTTTTTTGTTAAATACATATTATGCATAACAATAGACGTGTCATAATAATTTCACTTCTGACTTGAATGAGTTTACTATAATTAGGTAATAAAAGAAATAATTATTTTAGATATCTTTTATCATTACTTAACCGAAGGAAGGGTTGCATTCTTTCACATAAGGCCTTACAATCATTTATTAAAAAGTCAATTGAATGATTTATTGCTTTGGAGTTGATCAAATTCGAAAATTAAAATGAGTAGCTATGTCATAATTCATCATTACTGAGCTTCTGAGTTTATCATTCTCCTACTTCATCCAACTATAGAGGACATCATTCATTTATTATTTATGCCAGTAAAAAATATCTGATGTCAGATATCTCATATAAGTAAAAATATGGACATTTAATCTCATTACAATGACATACATTTTTTTTACCAAATATGATTTTCTACTTGAAATAGTTTAATCAAAACTTAATTGCATATATAAATTTGAAAGACATTATCCATAAAACGTATGTATTATTATATAAAAAGTGATTTTAATCTGGAGATTATTAAATGTTAATGCTAACTGAAATACAATAATCCAGTAGCTTATAAAATGCATATTTTTATTCTTATAGTTGTTAAATTCAAAATGATTTCCAAGTATTAAATGTTAATATTAATTAACAGGAAGACGATTAAACATTAGAAATTGCAGAATATCCATGGAACTTGAGTTATATTGTCTATCACTCTTCTATACTGTGCAGGGTAAGAAATAATGTATCACCATTAATAGCAATTTAGCATAACATTGTAAACTATCTTTGAACAAAAAAAGTTTTGTTTAATTATTAAGTGATCTGATAAAAATCAGACTTCATCTCGTGATCTAAATTATGAATAAATAATAAGAAAATACTTGATCAGCCTCAATGTAATATTTAAAAGTTTTACTAAGCATCCAGTACAAAGCAATTTATTTAGCGCATATATATATATATATATGATTTGAATACAGACATTCAATCTCTTTTCAGCCATCCACTCGATCTCATACAACTGATACACATGCCTACACACATGTAAAAAAGATCTCCAATATACTTATCTCATGTTGAATCAGCATTCATCAGTTGGTCTCGATCATCATCTGTCTTACATATATATAATCAGTGCTTAGTTTATATTAAGATAGCAAATCTTCACAACCTTAATGGATGGGCTTTAATCTACTTCATCCTCCAATACTTCAGCTATCCATATCATTGAAAATCTGATGATGGAATGCCCAAATCCATTGTTAATAGCAATATATATATATATATAATGAGATCTTTTAAAAGGTTGTTTTTATTCATTCTAAATAATCTGGTAAACTCACAAAAATCATTAAAAACGTTTGATGAGACCTGTGAATTTTCAAACTAACATTTAATAAAGAAATATATAAATATATATATACTGAGAAGAATCATCTCATATTCTGAGGACCTTGGCATATATAATAAAGATTGCTTTGTTATATAATAGGTACAAATGTGATAGAGTTACATTATCGAAGAATTAAATTAATAATTTGTCAAGGAAATTTAAATTTAGTAAATGAGAATATCATTTTTTGTTTTAAAAATGTTTGAATCAATTAATCATAAAACATGCCACTTAATATGTAATTCTAAGGCAGTATGTAATTTGTTTATACTGGATGCTTCTTTTATATGTAAGTAGCAGGATTTAAACTCAACATTTTTCAGTCTATTCAGTCTTTATTCCATCTCAAGCAACAAATACACACAAGCACTCACATGCAAAAATGATGTATGGTCCCTAGTATATGTATTTCATGCAGAAACAAAACTCATCAGTTGAAGCAGATTAATATGACCCATACATATATACAATCAGTACTTGGTTTATATTAAGGTAGCAATTGCTCAAACTTTAATGGATAGGCTTCAATATTTTCACTTTTCCAACTGTTCAACCAACGATTTCATCTAAAACACAATGATGAAACAGGATTTGATATTGGAGTCATACCCATGTAGACATTATGTTATTATAACTTCTCATATATACTGGACCATTATGCATACATACATCCCCCCACACACACATATATATATATATATATATATATATATATATATATATATAAGCGATTGTTAGATTGACATATGTCTACATGGGTATAACTACAATATCAAATCCAATAAGAGCTTTGAGTAATCCACCAGTTTTTCAGTGAAAAGAATGGTTGAATAGCTGGAAGGGTGAAAAGATTGAAGCCTGTCCATTAAAGTTTGGGGAATTGCTCTCTTAATATAAACTAAGCACTGATTGTATTTATTTGTGAATATTATGATCTGGAACAACTGATGAGTGATGGTTCTGCATGAAACACATATATTGGGGATCATGTATATTTTATGAATGTGTGTGTGGTCATATGTATGGGTTGTTTGAGATAGATTGGAGGATGAATAGTCTAAAAAATCCCGAGACATTTAATATTGCAAAAATATAAAAATTGTTTGTTCATTTATATTTTCTTAAAACTATTAAGAGAGAGGGAGGAGGGGTAATAGAATAATATCATGCGCTTGCTTTGTTATGGAACCAAAAATACCCCCCCCCCCTTATGTTAAGATTGAATATTTGTTTTTTAAATAAGGTAATAATATTTGAGGTAATCATGGTGATTGGAGATAAGATGGGAAAGAAATAGTTTAATTTAATATAGAAAAGCTGACAATGTTTGTGTAATATCAAAGATTGAATTTTACAGATTTTGGCTGAACTAAAAAGTTAGCTTTGTCATTTAATTATTTAACTGATAAAATTTAAAGTTAATTATCATTCTTCCAACTATCAAAAAAAAATAAAATAAAACGCTGTATATATATATATTTTTACAAAAGTGTACTTAATTAATAAAATCCAAGTATCTCAGCCTATTATATAGGTACTCTATCAATAATCTACAAGCAAAAATATGTTACTAAAAGTTGTATCAATATATTTGTTATTAAACTCACTTTTTCAGTATAAAGAAGTTATCAGCTTGTGGTGTATAAGAAAGAAAACAAGATAACAAAGTGGTATTATTTATATTGACAATCTAAATGTTTTAATGGTTATGAACATACATATATATGTTTAAAGTAAATCAGCTCAATTTTTTTTTTTTATGTAACTATACAAGGCTATAATGAATTAATATAGTAATTTGGAATGTGCTCTCCAACACATTGATTTCTAAGAGTAGCCCCAATACACTGCTGGCACATCAAGCAATAAAGTCAGATAATACAGATCATCATTGGTAGTGTTCCAGTTATTTTAGATCATAAGTTAAAAATCACAATTTCCATCAAAAATTATAAAAAAAACATGCAATTTTGTAGAACTATGCTCAACAAAAAAATATATGTCTAGAATTCAAAATATAAAACATTAATAAATAGAAAATGATCAGGTTGAATATAAAAAGCAAAAATCACATGACCAAAAGATTAAATTATGGCCACAATCAAATAAACATACAAATTTTTTAGGACTATGCTCAAACAAAAAAAAATCAAATACCTTTAGAAAATCAAAATTTTGTATACAATTCAGTAAATGATCAGGTTGGAAATAAAAAGCAAAAATCATATGACCAAAGCTCAAATTACAGCATCAATCAATAAATGTACACATTTTTTAAAAAGTATGCTCAATCACAAAAACAAAATCAAATACTCCTAGAAAATCAAAATATCAAATACATTAAAGTTTAAAAAGTGGCCAGGTTGGAAAAAATTAGACAATGTCCGGGTTATAAATAAAGATACTCTGGAATTAACACTTCTGTGATGTAACTGTTTTGCCTTAATTATTCTAACTTTGTGAATATGTTTTTATTTGTTGGGAAGTATCACTTTAGACTTTTCAAATGTTATATATCTGGGACTTTTAGTGTAGATTGTTTTAATGCAATTTTAAAGTTATGTGATTCATGTTTCTTCTTAATATCTTTTTATGCGGTTTTCTTTTATGCAATAAAATTCATATTTCTCTTAAAATCAGGATTTCCCCATTTTATATCCATGCATTAAATTTTACATACTTTAAATGCTTGTTGGAAATAAGATTTGGCAATAAATTTAGATAGTGTAGAAGATTTAGAAAAAGATAATGAAATGGAAGTGGAACCTGTTCATTTCACAGCAAAAATGATTTGAGAAAGAATTTCAACTTTCTAATCAATTGGAAAATCATTTTCTTGTTAATGACATGAATTATGAATTAAATTCCAATGAGAGCTAAATAGTTATATGTCTGTGTTATGTATGTGTATGTTTATATTTTCTTTTATACACTTTTAAACAGAAAAAAGTTACAAGTAAAAATATTTAAAAACTTTTAATTTCTACTTAAAAAGAATATATCTTTAAAAGTTTTTAAGTAATTTTACTTGTAACTTTTTTTTGTCTAATAGGAGGCACTAATTGTATTTCCTCTTGTGATGAATTTGATGTCTTACTATTTTACAAATGAACCACATATTGTCAAATGGAGATAATGATTAAAATATGTATGAAAAAATGTAAAATAAATTACACATAAAAACATATTGTTTTGAATAAAATTAAATAGTTAATAAAAGTAAAAAAAAGTTTGTCTTGTATCAATTTTTTCAAATATTTGAAATTTTTTATTAGACATACTTTATTTCCTTATTTTTTAATGCAAATTTTAAAATAATTTTATCTTGTTGCTTTGATTTTATGCAATTAATAAAATTTTTTGAACATATCTCACATTTTTCAAGGTAAGTTAAGTCTAAATAAAAGTCATAGATCAATTCATAGATCACATGACCTTATCTCTTAAGCTTGTAAGTTATAAATAGTGAGGATTGCCA
>JAQFVV010013421.1:0-127728 GCA_028023455.1 Epiperipatus broadwayi | reverse complement strand
TTTAAATCAGTCTTTTTTTTACGAGTGTTAATAATAAATGAATACTTTCATTCCCAACCACGAGATATAGTATTTATGAAAGAATAAAATGAATCACTTATTCTGTCCAACCCCAATGCTTATATATGGGCAAAAGCATTTGGGTTGGAAAGAATAAGTGGTTCATTTATTCTTCAATAAATACTATATCTCTTGTTGGGAATGAAAGTATTCATTTATTATTAACACTCATAAAAAAAGCGTACACAATAGCTTGAAAAAGGCTGATTTTAAATGTATTACAATTATAACACATAGTGCTATATAAAATAAATGCTTATTTAAATATATATTAGTGAAACATAACTACAAATATACATTCGCATTTACAATATATTTACAATGGCTACACTCTGCCTGCTATTGTTAGCGAGATATAGCTCCTAGTTCTGGGATGAACTACAACAGACAGGACTGTACATGCCATTATAGATTTCTGTACCAATCTTAGCTTTATCTTGGCAGACTGCCTTGAGAGTAGGTATGGTGACCTTCTGGCTGACAATGACAGCTTGCCTCATATCAATATTTGGTTCTAGCAGTTTTCAGACTCCAAGATGGACTTGCCTCACTGGGTCAACCATTTAGCTTTGTTGGCTTTTGTCTGGAGAATATGTAAACCATCTTTCATATTTGACAGTTCAGGTTTGACAGTAATTCTCTGAGAGTGCACCATTTAGCAATGTGATCGTTGTTGGAGAGAACGAGATTTTTCAGCTTTGTAACAAAAGTTCTCTAATTGTGACACAGTTCTCTAATTGTTTTCCTGAAGGTTTGTGATAATGGTGTTCTAGTTGAATTTTTATATTGGACTATTTCCATTATCTAATATCGGATATATTAAAAATAGGTTGTTTTTATGCAGAATGTTAATAGTTCCATTATACTATCAACAGGAACAGCTGTTCTAATTTGTAAATAATTATCACCATTTAATCTTTTCCTTACAATAGACAATGCTTCTTCATATAGTACAGTCATGAATAAACTTTCCACATCACAACTTGTCAGTAAATCAGTTCTTTCAATTTTCATGTTCTTGATTAATTCTACAAAGTGTCTAGAATCCCTCACAAAGGATCTTGCATGCCAAAGGACTTACAACTTTGAGAAGAAATCTTGCCAAATTTTGACAAGGTGAATCTCTAAAACTAACAATAGGTCTTAATAAAACATGATCCTTATAGATTTTAGGTAGACCATAAAGATGAGGAATTTTGCTGAAATAAGAACCTACTTTTTATATAACACAGAATTCGTCGAACAAAATCAAGGAATGGCTATGGGCTCACCATTTTCTCCTCTGATTAGCAACATTGACATGGAACAACTTGGAATCTTAGCCATAAAAACTACTCCATATCCATCTAAAGTTTGGATTCACTATGTGGATGATACATTTGTTGTATGGTCACATGGTGAAGCACTGCTACAAACTTTCTGGAAACACATCAACAATATTTCCCTTTCAATGAAATTCATAATAGAATCAGAACAAGAACAAAAATTTGCATTCTTAGATGTTTTTGTGACAAGACTCCCACATAATAAAATCAAAATTACAGTTTACCAAAAACCTACACATACAAGAAAATACCTAGATTATACATCCAATCACACCAGAAACACAAAACATGGAGTTATACTATGATTATGGAATAGAGCAAAAAAAGTGTTTAAAAACCAGTGATTTGGAAAAAGAAAAGATCTATACAGAACAAACTCTTATGAACAATGGTTCTCCATCAGCTGTTAAGAAAATATTAAATAGACAACAAAAAGACACCATCAAGAAAAATCCCATATGTTCCAAAAATAGCAGACAAATTAAAGAAAATTTGCAATCAGTATAACATCAAAATAGCTTTCCAGAGCCATACCATGCTACAAGGAATTCTAACATCCACAAAGCCTAAACTTGAAATGATGAAAAGAAAAAACTGCATCTATGAAATACCATGCGAATGTGGAAGAACTGATATTGGTGAGACCAGTTGTCCCATTGAAAACATGTGTCTAAGGTAGTAGAACATGTATGTGCCAATGAACATGTGTTCAATTGGGAAAATACAAAAAAAAATGGATAAAGCAGAAAAGGTACAAAGAAAAAAATTTAAAGAAGCACATCACATGACAATGGCAAAAAATCCCATAAACCAACTTACTGTGATTATACATAATGTATGGAAAACACTAATCAACTTTGCTCTTAGGAAAAAGTGGAGAAATCAGCAGGAACTTCACAGATAAGTATATGAAATTACTACAGACTGATGCCATTGGCAGGATGGCTCAGTTGGTTAGAGCATTACCTTAAAAGTCAATACTCAAAAAATCTAAAGATCCAGGTTCGAATCCCATGGTAGTACTGTCACTGATCAGGCCAATAACTGAAGAAGAAACGAGAATACCTCTCAAAATATTGTGCATATACTAACCTGTTTGATGTGGTATTACTAACAGTTAAATGTATTTAGAATATTTAAATAAAGTTAAATTTTTCTAAAGACATTCAATACACATATTAGATGATGAAAATAGTCCAATATAAAAATTCAGATAGTTCTCTAACCCTATCTTCAAAAAGACTGGTTATTTATTACCAGATCCCCATCTGCAATGAAAACATTTGAATTCAGTGAACATCATTGCCTATTGGTTTGTTATTGGCTATATGTTTGCTATCTGTAAATGTATACATTCACAGTGATGAACACTTAATCCCATCTAAATAAGAAGAAATCTGGACTAATCCATTATTTGAAGGTGAGGTGAGACATGACATTCCTTCCCCATGGCTAAAATTAGCTCTGGAGATCATAATTATGCAAGTGCACTGGTAAGTATTTTTTTCACTTTGTAGTTATTTCTGGCTTGGTGATCTCAGCAGATCCAGTATCATCATCTGTAGATCTTGGAGCTGTAGATTCATCACACCTGGCTGATGACTTATCACCATTGGCTTGCAATTCTGTCATCTGATGAGGTGCTGCTAATGGTTGGTCTTGGAACTGTCTCACACAGCTGAATGATGACACATAACTGTTGGTTTGCCAAATTTTGTCATCTGATGAAGCTTTGCTGCTGGCTAGTATTGGAACTATAGGTTTATTACAGCTAGGTGGTGTGTAATTTAACCTCAGCTAGTTTCTGTGACAATGCTGTTGTTGTCCATCAGCAGTTTTAACCACCACTATTTGTGATCTTTTACTTTCATCATGATTGCCAGAAACATTTGATGAGTTCACATAAATATGTTGTGTATGATGCAAGTACCTATCCACTTTTTCCCTACACGACTTTTCATCTCATGCATTTTGGGATTCAAACGCAGATTAATACAATTTACTTCTGAATAGACCCGGTTTGAATTTATTATAAATTGGTTCACTTTAGTCACTATAAAACCTAAGTGAGTCAACCAGTCATGTCCTAATAAATTGCTCCACTTAGCAGCAGATACAGTAAGAGGCAGTTATCTAGCTTCAGTAGTAATTGTAACTTTAATTCTTCCCTCACCTAAGAGTGCTGCTAGATTGTCTTGGTTATAAGTGATTATTTTGCTGCTAGGATACAGCTGATATTTATTATTCTTATAATATCCCATGTCTTTTTTGATACAATAGACACTGCAGACCTAATGTTCACTTCTGTTGTTACAAGTGTATCATTAATCAATATTCTGCATTTAACAGCATCCTCTTACATTGTTTATACAGGCATTTTGTTTCTTAGATTTTAAATTGCTTTTCTGGCTCTTTAGATTGCACTTATCCATTCTGTTATGAGCTACTTGTTTTTGTGTAAAACAAGCAGCTTTTATGTGGCTAACATACACACAATATGTATACACTGTATACTGATGCGGAGATTCCATGTTCATGTATTGGTTGATAACATCCCTAATAATGCTTTCACTTGTTGATTTATATGAGCAGTAACTTTACTCTGGGTTCTTGACTAACCTAGTTTTCTGCTTTCATGAGATTACGATGACCCAGTTTCCAACTGATTGGCCTTTTGGTTCCATCAATGGTGCCAGGACTGGTATTCATTTTTTTGGCTCAACAATGAGAAAGACAGTATGTGGCGGTGTCTCCTTTAGGACAATCATTTGTTCCAGGTGTTGGCTCCAGATGAATACAATTGATTTTGTTGAGAATTAGGGCATGAAGCTGTCAAACACTCTTATGGCTGTCTAGCAATGCATATTTCTAGTTCCGGGGCTTTTGCATTGATGTTGACCACAACAATAATTGACTGACTTACTACTGCGTTTACAGATTCCAAATATCTGGATCTCTGGTTGCTTGAATTCTTAATGAAGAACTCTGAGTTCTGTCTGAACTGAATAATAATAATCCGAACTTGAACTGAATTCAAACTGGACTGAAGAACAATATCCAAGTTGTCCTTTTATATCTTAAACTCCCGTTGTTTTAATTTCTTATCATTATTGTTAAATTTAATCATAACTTGAATGTTTTTTTAAATTAATTTTTACATTTCATTTCATCGAATTGATTTTTACATTTGCTTTAATTTAACCTTTTTTTCTAGATTAATCTATTATCTCATAGCATCTGCCAAATAGATAGTTTACACAGATATTTGATTAATTCAATTGTTAGTTTTATCTTTTCTTTATCAGTCAGTAATCTTTTAAAGTAATCACATTTTTGAAAGTTTTTCTTCTACAAACTAATTTTGATTCTGATTTTTTTATATTTACTTATTTTTATATGTTTTACTCCTTTAATTTCTTTAAAAAAAAGTTTTAAATCTTTTTCTATATTAGATTTCCCCCATCCATTTTTCAATAAAAGCTTTATTCTCTTTTTAAAAAAAATATAAGCAATCTTTTTTTATTTTTAAAACGTTTTAAAACCATTCCTTAATTAATGATAACATTTTGACTATTCTCGTTTATTTGATTTTTTTTTTTTAAAATAAATCTGACCATATATTTTTAAATATTTGAAATATGTAAAGCTGATATATATATATGTTTTGTACACATATCTCACTAGCAATGCAATACAAATATAAATCAATTTGAAATCTATGAACAGTAATGTTTATTTGAAAATAAACATTTTATAAAATATTATACAAAAATAAGCTATTTAAATGTCAATAGAGATTATGTAATAATAATGAATTTTAATATTCTCTAAAATTTTAAATAAAAATATTTTTAAAATTCATTTTGTCAATCTTACTCTGTTGAACAATCTTTTCATCTTCTTTCTTCTTTCTTTCATAATATTTAGAAGCTCTTAACTCCTCAAGGCTAATTTCTTGCAATCCACTATACAATTTATCAGTGCAGCAAGTCCATTTTAAAATTGGATTTTTGAATTTGTTCTGCTCAAACGTAGCTAATGGATCAGGAGATTTATTTGACTTTGTATCACTACAATATATATATATAAAAAAATAAAAATTATTATCTTAATTCAACAAATCAATATTTATAACATTTATAAATAATCATCATTATTCATTTTCTGATTCTTTCTCCAATTTCTTTTAACTTATTGTCTTCAATCACTTAAATTAATAAAATACCCGATCATCTCTACACTAATAATGATAATGTGAATATGTGATCATACTTACAACTTTTAATCACATGCTCACGATTCTGACTCATCTCTTCAACTTTTTATTCTTTGTTTTTTCTGTGCCTTTGATTTTTTTCCTTCTTTTTATATTAGAATAACCATTGTTATTTAAAATTACTTGTTATGATGATATATTACAGAATATTAAATTTATAATACTCTTTGCTTGGTGGATGTGATTGATTTCGTTAAATATTTTTCTCATTTTGCTGCTACGTATATTTATGTCTTTAAGATGGAGCCTCCATTAAGCCAGTACATCTTCCTCTTACAGGATAGAGCAGTTGCAAAGCCTGAGTTTAAGACCAGGTCAGCATGTAAGTCCCCCACCGTTTCTGAACTAATTGTTCCTTCTTCATGCGGCATAACGATCAGTCTCAAAGTACCGGCGTTTGTGATAGAAACCCTTGATCTACCAATCCATCCACAGAGCGACCTTTACTATTATATTTGCTGGTATTATAGTGCATTGGTACATCCACAACAACCATCTCTACATCCCTGTTTCATTACTTTCAGCAATTGTCTGAGATACTCTTGAAAGCATATTCTATCTAATTTATTGTAGTTGATTCTAGGCTAAATGAATAGATATAGAAACAGATAAGTAATGTTCATTGTGTAATCAAGGTTTAGTCTAATTACTTGCATACAGCCACAAATTAGGAGGAGCTGGCATATTTTCTCTATGACATGATGTAGTGGTGATTTATTTATATACTACTATCATTAATTTATAAGATGAAAACCTGTTAATTCATCTTACTTAAGTATAATAATTATTTGTATTAATATCTTGTAATTGAATCTGTATGAAGAGAATACCTGAACACTCTTCAGCCATTAAATGCCTGTGCGCATTTTCATGTATTGTATAAGTTGTGATATATATCTTGGGTTTAAATTATGATTTATTGAAGAAAATAAAACTATAATTAAATTAACCTAGTCCATTTTCGGTCTCATTATTCAATCCAATTCTAATTATTGATAATATATATTTAAAATCTATGCATTAATAAAGTCTCCATTAGTTAATTATACATTAGATGCAATCAATAATAGCAATTTTAATAATGAGTCTTATTCCTTCTCCCTGATCTATGTCAGCCGTGAATAAAATGGTATACTATGTGTAATTCAAAGATGGTCATGAGTCTTGGAGTACTGGCTTACAAGTTGAAGTATGGTCAGACTCAGGATGTCACAATCTTAGTCTGGTCAGCTTCAGTCTTTGCTTGGACTCTGAATTCTGTTACACAAGTATAAAAACTTGACCGTTACAATATATATATAAATCACATGATAACAGCTCATACTTATCTAGACCAGGAATCTTCATGTGTCAAGACAACTTCTATAAATAAAAGATGGGAATACTCCAAAAGCAAAGATAAATTCTTCAAAATTAAATGACAGATTCCACTAGCTTTCACTCTGGTCTAAGATCTTAATATAGACATAAAAGTTGACAATTTGTAACAGAATGAGATTTTTATATTCCTACAAGTTTAAATAAACCCTATAAGTAATTTATAAACTTTTTACCATTGTGTAAAAATATATTATAATTCAGGAACATATTTACTATTACTCTGTATGTAAGCATTGACAACTGACACATATAAAGTAATAAAAAGCATGTTCTTGTATATTTGTACAAAATATTAAAAATAAATATCATTTATAAATTATCAATTATATGATGAGCAAGGTATGCATAGTATTGTGATTAAAGAAAGAATATTATCAGCGCAATGATTACAGATTACATCACCAATGATTTGCATATGTATATTTCTAGTACTGTCATAATGTTATTTAATTACATACAAAATGTGCATGTGTATTTTAAGATTTTTATGAGTTTTAAATGATACTGCCTTATTTGCTGTTAAGTCTTGGTCTAATAGGCTGATTACAGAAACCTATTGCATTACTATTTTAGTAGAAAGTCAGTCAACTTTATTTATATAATAAGAAAGTTACAGTATAGATATAAAGATCAGATATTTTCTAGGTGGTAGAAAGAAAGTTGTCGCAAAATATATATATCAAATGTAAAATTGATCAATTTTTTGATAATATAGCAATCAAAGAATATTATTGTCACTATAAATTCAAATCATCATATAGTACTTGTTAATGCTATAATGTTTATTTAATTATATATATATATATCATGATTTTTTTAATTAAAAATAAAAATGTTGTAATAAAATCAATTTAGTAATTAATTCAAATCATATCATAAACTTACAAGCAATATACAATGCAATATAATTTTGCACAACTTTATTTACTAGAAACCTTTTTTTCCTTTTTTTTTACTTTTTATATCTCCATTATGATTTATTCCTACAAATAAAAAAGACAATTTGACAAAAAAAAATCTTCACATGATAACAATTTGTAATGCTTACACAAGTTGTTAAATCAATAGCAACTTGCCACTCAATCCAAGTCATAGTAATCAATGGATGCTAGGTTTGGGGATCAAAATCCCTATCTAATACCTACTCATCCTATATCAACAAACTAATTTCTAGCTCATGGCCTTCATTGGTGAGAAGGCTTGGATCTGAGAGCATTGCCCCTAAATCTTTGGATTTAATGCAACTAGCAGACATCTTTTACCTTTTTAATTAACTGTTAATCTAAGTAACACAATTACCTTGTTCTTGTTTTGTTTGTTTTTTTTGTTTTTTTAATTAATCTCTAATAATAAATTTCTAGTTCTTTATTATTTATGAATATTTTCCAATCATGGATAATTCTAGTAATAAAATCTAATTAAGTTTTTTTGTGTGTGTGTGAAAGCTATCCTTTTTTCTTTTTATTATTTAATTTCTTTTTTGGAAACTACCACTTTTTCTTTTTTCATTCAATTACCATGAATTAAAAGTATTTTCATTAAGTTTCTATTAAGAGATTTTTTTTATTATTTTACTTTGTTCTTTTTTAAATCCAAATAGCATAATCCCATACATTTATAAATGACATACATTGCATAAAGGATATCTGTATATTCTGAAAACATAATAAACTCATTCATCTGATCTTTTCATTGTTATTCAATGAATCTCGAAAATTATATACTTTTCATAAAATATGTAATTATACAAAAGTTGTACTGTTCAAGTCAATATGAAAAGGTAAATATAATACAATAAGACTGAAGAGAACTAAGCTAGTTTTTGGAAAATGAAGATAATAACCAAGGGTAAATTTTCTAGATATATACATCCAAAAATACAGGGATGAGTTTGATTAAGAAATTAATATAAAAAAAATCTAAGCTAGAAGTGTCATCCACTCCAAGGCTAATGCTCTGTTAGAACATAAATTTGCAGGTCTGAAAAGTTTCAAAAAAAGACATTGTGCAAATACGAAGCTAATAGAAAAATTAACACTCAGTCACATATTAAAGATTTAAGAATTATTGGATATAGGTACAATAAACTAATAAAAACTAATAAAAAAATTTACAATAACAGTAACAAGGTAGCTTATGTTAACCCAATTAAACAATAGATAAGCCTACCATACATCCCTTATACGGCAGTGAGCCTTTGAAAGATCTGCGCAGATACTTTCAGATTGAGATTCATATAACTCCCTTCTCTTAACAACCTTTCAAACAACACTAAAGACAAATTCCATTTAACATGCTCCCTAGATTGTATATAAAATTTCATGCCCTGCCCAGTTTGTAACTCAGTGTATTACGAGGAATCTCATGCCAATAGATCAAGTGTCGCCCAGCACACACATGTATATAATAATGCGAAATCATGAATATAAATCATCTTTTTGGATCATGTGCAAGCTATGGGACATATATTTTATCCTTCTCATGTTAGAACAATATGCAGAGAGGGATGATAGAAAAAGAAATATAAAAACTTTGGGCTACTGCTAGCGATCCTCAATCCATTAATAGAAAAGATTACTGCATCCTATAGTCAAAAAAATGGAACATATAATTTATATACTGTATTCTATTTGGAAATTGATCTTTACCATTATATATACAAATTTTTAACGATGCAATTAGTTTTAGCACCATGATTCTGGCAGCAATCTTCCGAAAGCTAGTTTAGTACTCTTGAGTCTTATTGTATTATATTTACCTTTTCATATTAACTTGAATAGTATAAGTTTTGTATGTTAATAAATAATAAATGCATCCACCTACACATGTATACATTTTTTTTCTTTATTTAATTACTCTCCTTTTTAATCACAATAAATTTTAGTTATCATGTTGTTGAGTCTCTATTATATAAGCGAGAATCAAATGTACTGCCAAATCACTATCTTCTGGGTCTTTTTCACATCATTACAATATACATTTCAAATGCCCTGAAGATATCATGTTCAAAAAAAAGGTTGATATATAGGAAATAAATAACAAATATAAAAATAATAAATTTCTGTGTATATTTTAATAATAAAAACAGATGTGGTGCAACTATAATATATATATATGAGAAAAATACTAAAATATAATGGTAATAAACTATTATAAACAGTCATCCAATCCGTAAAAGTACTTTCAGTTAATTTCTTAAACAGGCCTCAACTGCCATTAAATTCAAAAAACAAAGCGGAAGCAAACATCATCAATTCAAATCCCATGAATTCTGTATTTTAATGTTAGCAGCTTGTCTACTTATTAAATGCATTTTATTCCTATTTATAAAAATTGCCTCCTTAATTTTCCTTTTATTATGGTTTCTCTCTTCATGAAGAATTTTCACTGTCAATATCAAATTTAAATTTACAAGCTTTTTCATGATCAAAGAAAACTGAAGCAGTCATTAACTCACCATTATACTTACCTTTTACATGCTTATATAATAATTCATGCTCCTTTAATCTCTTTTCAATATTGTAACTCAATTCATCTATATATGATAACATACACTCACAAAAAATTTGATATACAATATTACTTTTCTGCTTGACAGATATGATATCCTTAGAATTATTCACTAATTTATTAACATTGTTTGGAACATAGAATGAAACATTAAACACCTTATATATATATATATATATATATATATAAATACCTTATATATATATATATATATATATATATCCCTAAAAAATTTCATTTGTGGATTTGAAATAAATGGAATAGATATCTATTGTTTATTATCAATCTTCATTTCCCATAAACCGTTATAACTCTTTTTAAATTGACATAAAGTATTATTTATTTGTTCCACTTTATAACCAACATCAAGCAATTCCTTGGCAAATATCTCAATATTTTTCAATTTATCACTTTGGTAATGACATAATTTTTCATTACAAACAAAAAAGATCTAAAATATGCCATCTTACGCATAATTTTTTTTTTTGTAAATCAAAAGTATCAATTACGGAAACAAAAAACTATTTAAATGGTATATTATAACATACACTTAAAAGAAAAACTTTCTATTCACAATTATCATCGTTATCATTAATTTATACAAGATGAAGTTATTTTGAAGTTTAATACAATTTTTACAAATCATACTTTTTCTACTCCACATCACTCCAGAAAATTTAATTATCCATTCGATATGCAACTACTTCATTTTTTACAATCTCTTGAGATCCAGTTTAAGATTTCAATTATCCATCTTTTGTCATCTCTTCTAGTAACATGTTCTAGCCACTTCTTTTCAATCCCTTAATTTTCTCACTGATATCAATACCTATTTTTTTCTCTCAATCATCTATTTCCCTTTCAATCACTTATTATTCACAATATATATTTCTCCATACTTCTCAAGATGATCTCAAGTCTTAAAATTGTTCTTCTATTAAGATCCCAATCACAGAATCATGTGTAAATGCTGGCAGAACATAATTATTAATTTTTTCCCTCTATAAACATATAGACAAAATTTCTTTTAAGTTAAACAAAAGCACCCAAGCTAATTTTCCTTTATGTTTAGATCTGTATTAATAATTTGAGCAAAGTATTTATATTTAAATTCTAATTCATTAGTATCAATAGTTATTTTCTTTTTTGAAAAGTATTTACTTTTATACCAACTTTCTTTTTTCCATCTTACAGTTCTTATAATATTTCCAAAGTTTTAATCACTATGGAAATAATTATTGAATCAAATACTTTTCTGCACTATGTACATTATATGCAGAATGGCAGTTCATATTCATAGTCCTTTGAATACCTTAATATTCAGTTAATGATTTATTGTGGTAGTCATTTTAAAATACACATTAATCAAATCCTGCATTTTATTTTTTTATTTTGTTTTGTTTTCAATAAAAAAGTACATATTTACTATTTACCTTAAAACTTGACAAGTTTCCGGAACTTCTTGAGTTGTACTATATATATTATATATATATATTGTAACGATATATAAATATGTCGTTACATTAATTTAAAATAAAAACTTAAAAGTTCGCAAATAAAAGGAAAAAACTAAATGCTAAAATTAAAATGTTTGTTAAACGTACAGATGCTAAACTTTAAAAATATTTTTTTCATAAACAAAAAAAAAAGTATTTGAACGTATTGTTTTTAATAAAAAAATACAAGATTGAAATATAAAAATATTTTAATAAAAAAATAACGCAAGTTAAAATAAAAACAGGTATTAATTAATTCCTGTAATCTGTAAATGGAAATGATTGTTTATTAATTATCTAAAAGCTGTGTAATTAAAAAGTCAGATGAAAAGTTAGATAAGAGAAGAAAGACATTTTAGCTTGACCAATGGAAGCACTAAGCCTTGGCTCGGACCCTAACGAAAGTGATGGATTAGTGACGTTTTGTTGATTGAATCCGTGTGGATAATATAAAAAGGGAAATACAGTTTTTTTTCTGACAGTTCCAGCGTTTTGTGTTTGAGATGTGGCAGGACGCACATACCACACTCTCTATTTAAAAAAAAAAATGAAAAGACTGTGATACCTTGAACCAGCTATTGCCATCTCCAGAACATTATCTTCCAATGGAGGCGTCGTGGGAATTAAAAACAGGAACCTGGACTCTTCTACCATAAGCTATGTGAAATGAACAATTATTAAAATCAATTAAGAACTTTTGTCAAGTTTTACAAATTGATAAACAAACCAACTTAAATGTTAAAACGGACTCTTATCTGACTTTTGTAAGTTTTTAAGTCAAATTAATAATGTATAATTTTATATGTTTTCCAATTGATAAACATCATTTCCATTTTTTTTTCTTATTGTAAACATTATTTAAATGCATGAAATTTAAGTTGTTTATAGACGCTTGCATGGATTCGTTTGCGGTTAATTATATTTTGGTTTCCATATTTGATCAAAATATATAGACATTCGATAAATAATGATACCGTACGGTATCTAAAATGTGTTTATTCGGATGTCTTTTGAGTTATTGGTGACAACGCAAGTACCTTATGGTGAATACTATTGGGTTACTTATAAATTTCCCTCTGCGATTGTCGGTATCAATAATTTTGTATTTTGATCATTTCTGTTTATTTTGAAATGTTTTTGACCGTGGAATCTATGTAATCGATCTATACCCAACATTTTTAAACAAATCTGTGCGAACGTATCTAAATGTTAAACTTAAGTCGGGTGTGCATGGCTATATAGTTTTGTAAAGTTATATTAAGGGAGGGTAATCTTAGGTTATTCATTTCGTAGTTGAATTGGTTCAATGGATTGGATATATTTGTGTAATTGTAGATGTAGTATGAGATCCGCTATGGGCAGGATTATAGATATACGCCACACACCTTCCGTTTGCCTATGGATGGATTTGTAAGATGGCAAAGGACCGCAGTCCATTCCTATGGAGTTTTATGTTTATTGTTCTACTCGCCAACAGATGTCACATTCCTGTTGATGGAGAGACAATGTCTTCTCTAATTCTACTTACTGATCAGATGTACATTCCGGACAGTATAGTATTTTGTGTTGTTGTATTTTCATGCTACATTGAATACATAAATGTATCAGATGGATTGATGCCAGTTTGACTGCAAATTTGTTGCCTAAGGTTAAATCAGGGAAGAATATTTTCTTTTCAAATGCAGATCTATGTAGTCTATTCATACTTGACCATCTAAATAAAATATTAAACGCATTGAAATTTATGAAAATGTACAATTACAGAGTAATATAAAAATCTAAAAATGTTAAACCTATTCCTCGAATTTAGAATGATTTTATATGTGCGTAAATAAATATTTTTATGTGTTAATTTCTGGCAGTGGCTTTTATTCTTTTATATTTAAGATATAAAATTTATATTTTATTATCTCTGCTACTCACTGAGCTAGAGACTTGGGTTAAGGATCGGAATATTTAAATAAAGTGGAATCTTAACAGCGCGTATCTGCCTACTTTATAAATTTTTCTAGATTCAAATGCCTAGATGGCGCCCTGGTAGTTGCAGATATCATTTTTGTGGTTAGATTCGATCTTCACTTGCATTTCGATCGTTATAATATATATATATAGGAAATAATTATTATATTATATAATTATTTTATTGAACACAGTTAGCATAAAAATATATAATATTTACTACTTAAATAATATTCTTCATTAATTTTTATTCAAAAAAACTTTTAATACATTGTACAGGCTTGACACCTGCATTTATATATGTAATATATGTGGGATTTGAACTCAGACTTTCATATGACCCACAACTCTCAGTGCCATCTTATATTGCTCACCCACCTGATTAGACACATGTTGAAAAGATAAATAATCACCAATATACATATTTCGTGCTAAACCAGAACTCATCAGTTGCTCCAGATTACCATCTCCACACATATGTAAGAAGATTGGCTATCTTAATATAAAGTTGAGTACTGATTGTATATATGTGTGGAGATGGTAATCTGTAGCACCTGATGAGTGCTGGTTTAGCACGAAATATGTTATTGGTGATTATTTAAAAAACTTTATAAAATTTTCAAAGTTTTTTTAATAAAGCATTTAAATCAATATCTATCTCCAATCATACTACAGTTCCAGTTTTAAGTTATTGAAAAAAAAAAAATATTCAATTTCAGAAAAATAATAAGGTGGATTATGAAAATACAAAACAAAAATCTTGTTTTTTAAGAGTTATTTCTAAGCTTCACATACATAAAAAAAATTTGTTTATTAATCTAAATTAATAAATGTTAAGTGTTATTTATGGTAATTTTTAAAGGACATTCTCATATTATATAACATTCTGTATGATAAATCACACCAATTTATAATTGTTGAAGTCTATAAGTCAAGAACTTTTGACTATCTGAAAAACTACTGCAATTTCCGAAGATGATATCAGTGACAACATTTGATGCAATTTTCACTTTGGTTGGTAATTTTCTAAGATACTAGGGGATACCCAAAAATAACTAAAATTGTTCTCTGGAAAGTAAGCAATTTGTAATATATGCTTTTATCGCTAGATGTCTCTGTAGTAGATCCCTGTATCAATAAATGATGCAAAGAAAAGAAAGGGTTTGATAAAGAAATTAACAGTGTTTTCATATAATAAATATGATGTAGCTATGGAAGGGAGTTGCAGTAGCAGGATTAACATATGGTAATGATGTGTTATGTGATAGATAAGGGGTATTAGATTACTTAGAAAAAGTAGAAAGGGAAGAAGGAAAACATGCATTAGATGCAGAAGTGTTGACAGCAAACGAGGCAATTCAAGGAGAAGTGGGATGGTCAAGTATGCAAAAAGTAAAATGAAAATGTTTGGTAGGTTGCAGTTCATGGATAATAAAAGAATAGCCAAAATAGTATTTAATTGGATTACGAATAAAGGGAAGGCAACAACATGGGTGAGAAAGGTAATGCTGTATGCAAAGGATTTGGATAAAGAATTTATATCAGTACACTTGTACAAAAGGTGGGATGATTATGTAAGGAGGATTGTTGAGAGTTATAGTAGTAAGGAATGGGATAAAAAAAATAGATGCATTAATAAATAATAGGGAGTTGGAGAGATGGAGAGCTGGTATAGAATAAAAAAGTTCAAATATATATAGAAGTAGACAGAACATTAGGTGTGAGTTAATTTATGATAATAACAAAGAAAGTAGTTTATTGTTTAACGCACGAATGGGATCTTTAGCAAAATGAGAATATACATATAAATGGGAAAATATGAGTGATTTACTGTGCATAGACAAAAATTAGGCATCTATTGATTGAATGTAAATGCTTGAAAGCAGACAGGGTACAAAGAATGAAGTTATGAAAAAAAAAATATGAACAAAATGATTATACCGAAAGTGAATTATTGGTTTTTATGCTGGGTCTGGGGAAAGATAAAGGGGATTTAGATATAAAAGCCATAGAGTTGACAAAGATTATGTTGTGGAAATGGGATGGAGCAGATTATGGGAAAACTTAGGGTGGGGAATGGAATGGGAAGGTAAAGTGCCTAACAGGTTTCTTTAGGCTTGGTTGCTGAGAGATTCCTGAATCCGTTTAAGGGAAAGTCACAGTACATCACATCACATCAACATGTCACCTATTTTGTTTTTGTTGTATTTGAGTGAAATGGAGAGAGCAATAGAAAGACAAGGAAGTTGGATAGAGATACTGTTAATAGGTGGCAAGAGAATATATACTTTGCCAGGTCTTTTTTTCTTGCGGATGATGTCTTTTTATGTGCAGATAGAAGATATGGAAGTTATGCTGAGGTTATGTGCAAAGGTGGGTAAAAAAATGGGGATTAAATTTAGTGAAGAAAAATCAAATATAATGATGATTAATACTGGGGAAAGAAAAGATGAAGAATTTTCACTGGTGGATCTAAAGTTAAGGGTGGTGAATAAATATAATTATTTGGTAATTATCTTAAGTAATCATAAAAATTGGTTAGATGAATGGGAGAAAAAAATGTATAAATGAAGCAAAAAAAAGAAAGAGATTGATAAAGAAATTCACAGTGTTTTCATATAATAAATATGATGTAGCTACAATTGTATGGAAGGGATTGCAGTAGCAGGGTTAACATATGGCAATGGTGCATTATGTGTTAGTAAAGGGGTATTAGATTACTTAGAAAAACTATAAAGGAAAGAGGAAGATATGCATTAGATGCAGATGTGTGGACAGAAAAGGAGGCCAATTCAAGGAGAAATGGGATGGTCGAGTTTTCATATGAGAGATGCAAAAAGCAAAATGAAAATGTTTGGTAGATTGCAAATTATGATAATAAAAGAATAGCCAAAATAATATTTAATTGGATTACAAGTAAAGGGCAGGCAACAAGATGGGTGAAAAAGGTAATGTGGTATGCAAAAGATTTGGATAAAGAATTTATATCAGTATACTTGTACAAAGATGGATGATTGTTAGGAGGATTGTTGAGTATTATAGTGGTATGGAATGAGATAAAAGAATAGATGCATTAATAAAAAATAGAGAGATGGAGAACTATTATGGAGAATAAAAAATTTAAATATATATAGAAGTAAACAGAACATTGTGTGTGAGTTAATTTATGATAATAGCAAGGAAAGTAGTTTATTGTTTAAGGCTCGAATGGTATCATTAGCAACAAGGGAATATACATGTAAATTTGAAAAATATGGGTGATTTAGTCTGCAAGTTGTGTAAGGAAAGCATAGAAAATATTAGGCATCTGTTAATTCAATGTAAATGCTTGAAAGCAGAAAGGGTACAATTAATGAAGTTATGGAAGAATAAATATGAAAGTGATTATACAGAAAGTGGGTTATTGGTTTTTATGCTGGGTTGAGGAAAAAATAAGGGAGATTTAGATATGAAGGTTATGGAATTGATAAAGATTTTGTAGTGGAAATGGGATGGAGCAGTTTATAAGCAAATTTAGTGTGGGAAATGGAAAGGAAAGGTAAAATGCCTAACAGGTTTCTCTATGCATAGTGGCTGAGAGAATCCTGACTTTGTATAAGAAGTTTCAGTGCATCACATCACAAGGATATTTGAATAAGATTATGAAGGATGCAACAGGTTTATGGTTATATGGCCAGTGGGTAAATGTGATAAAAAAGAGAGAAAGTGATTTCTAAGTGTAGATAGACTAAAGAAAAAGTCAGGGGAAAGGGAGGAAAATGTAGTTGAGGA
Source organism: Epiperipatus broadwayi (assembly GCA_028023455.1). Lineage (NCBI taxonomy): Eukaryota > Metazoa > Onychophora > Udeonychophora > Euonychophora > Peripatidae > Epiperipatus > Epiperipatus broadwayi. The sequence continues at coordinate 109,951 of JAQFVV010013421.1, read as the reverse complement.
AGATGGGACAGAGTATGGTTTTAGTGGAGTCAGAAGATATGGGTGGAGAAATTAGTAGTGCAATGGAGATGGTTAGCCAAAGACTAAGTAAGATAGAGGAAGACATGAAAGATGTATAATCAAAATTAAAATCATTAAAGCAAAGTGTGAACAGATAAAGGAGTTATTGCGTAGGAATAATAAGGAAGAAGTAGATAAGGAGGTCCAAAAGGTGGTAGGAAATGTTATGGATAGAGAAAAGAAAGTAGATTATGAGATAGTATTGATAGGAGATTCACTAATTAGAGAATATGGGGATATAATTGCAAGGGAAAATAGAAGCAGGTATGTAAGAGGATGTTTGCCTGGAGCTAAAATTAGCGCTATAATAGATAAAGTAAAAAAACAAGGTAGAAGACATGTGTATATTATGGTAGAGACTAATAATTTATCAGAACCATCAGAGAGAATAATGGACGAGTACATAGAATTGATTAGGAATTTGAGTAAAATTAAAGGAAGAGTAGGGATAGTTGGATTATTACTAAGATTTGACAAGAGGTATTTGTTAGAAAGGCCATGTTCTATAAATGAAAGATTGAAAAAATTGTGTGAGAGAAATGATATTACGTTTATTTATGTGTGGGATTGATTTATTGTAAAGAGAGAGCTATATAGTTAAGACGGATTGCACTTAGAAAAACAAGGTAGTGAAGTTTTAGGGAGACTGATTTATAAAGAATATAATTTGGGAAAATTAAAAGGGAGGGGGCTAAATTGCAGTATTATCAAAAAGAAGAAGAATGAACGGGATGTAAAAAATAAGCAAAGGGTAATTGATTTAGATATGAGTGTAGATGTGGGAAGGAACAGGTCTGTAAAATTAATGGTAAGCAAGTCAATTATAAATATAATAGAGAAGAAAGAATCAAAAGAATTATAAAAGAGTAGTTAGAAAAGAAGAAATGTGTTAAAATTGGATATTTGAATATGCAAGATGGTAGGAGACCAGAAAACTGGCTGGAATTAAACAAAGCAATTGAAAATGAAAAGCTTGAGGTATTAGCAGTAGTGGAAACACATCTAAGAAAAGAAGATAATTTGGTATGGCAGAGTATAAATAGAAAACAAAAAGAAAAAAGGGTTGGTGGTATAAGTGTTATAACAAAAAAATATTTAATTACTGTTAAAAATCAAAAACATTTGTGGTTTAAAATAAGGGTGGGAAGACAAGAATGAATGGTGGCTACAGTTTATATAGCTATTGGAGATAGTCAAATTATAATGGAGTGGAACAGTAGCATATATGAATTCCTAGTTAAGGATATACAGTTTTAAAGAAAAGGAGAAGAGAATAATGGTTATAGGGGATATGAATGGGCATATTGAAGAAATTGATGATGTAGATAATAAGAATGGACAGCTTTTGAAGAAATTTTGTGAGAGAGTGAATTTGAGCAATGTAAATTTATCAAATATTTATGAGGGACAATACACATGGTCTAGAAATAATGTATTCCACACAAAAGATTATGTATTTGTAGAGAAAGAGGGAATGTATAAGGTACGAAAAATTAAGGTGTTTGATAATGAAGAGAGTACATAATAATAATCGTAACTTCTTTGTAATAGAAATAGTTAGTAATGTGATGGAGAATAGAAATAAAAGTAGAAACAATAGTGAAAGTTGTGGATGAAGAGTAAATGATAAAAATAAGTTGGAAGAGTATAAAATACAAGTTGAAAAAACCATGGAAGAGTTGGTTGGGGGTGGGTATAAGGACTGGTGTGATGAAATAGAAAAAGGTGCAAAAAGAGTTTTAAGTGAGAATATTCAGAAGAATAAAAGTAATAAAAAAATGGCAGCTAGTAAAAGTGTAAAAGAAAGGGGAAAAGCATGCAGAGAATATAAGTGTGCTATTAAGAACAAAGAATGTGAAAAAGATATTAGGTTTTCATAAAATTCTCTGACAATTTAAATTTCTGAAAATATACTATTATTATCTCACACGCATAAATTTAGTTCATGATTCATAAGTGAAACTAAATGGAGATATAGTGAGACAACTAACAAAAGTACCTTGTCCCAGAATAGCTCATGCATCTTCCACTTCCCCCCAAACCCAATCCGTGATGTGCAAAAAGCATGCATAAATGACAATTTACAACGGAGGTTCTTTTGTTTGTGGTTGCATTGGTCATTAAGCAGTTGGATTTGTTGAGCTTCAAACAAATTATTATGAAAAATTGTGAACCTATGTTTCAAAAAAAGAAATATGCTCATGGATATTTACCAGATTACCTAAAAATGGGTTACATAGAATCTGCTGTAAATAAACAACACCAAATGTGTTTATTGTGTCATAAAACATTATCCAATGAGGCAATGAAGCCAAGTGATTGCGAGACCACCTTGCTACAAAGCATCGAAATGATAAAGACAAGCCCATTGAATATTTTCAGGAAAATAAAAAAAAAAATTCAAAATCATTCAACAATCGTTGCATCATTTAAAAAACAACATATGACAAACAAAGATGAATTAATTGCCTCTTATTGCATTTCACAATTGATTGCAAAAAATGGTAAAGGACATAATATTGCAGAAACTGAAATAATACCCTCTATAAAAGAATTTATCTCAATAGTAATGCATCAAGACATACCTAAAATTTTAAAAATGTTGCCCCTAAGCGATAGCGACAAATTGAAGAAATGGCAGTTAATGTTGAAAAAAAACTTATAAATATTCTCCAAAACTTTTCTTTTTCCACACAACTGGATGAGTCTACCATTGAAGATAATAATGCTTGATGACATATGTATGTTATTTTGATGAAAACAATACATTATAAAAAGAAATGCTATTCACAATAAATCTCATTACAGATACAAAAGGATTATCTATATTTAGTACTGTGAAATCATACTTTAGAAAATATATTCCTTTAAATAATATTTTACATGTACTACTACTGATGGAGCACCATCAATGGTAGGCAGCTATCATGGATTTGTTGCTTATTTGAAGGAAGAAGTGCCAAATGTTTTATGTATTCATTGTATGGTATAGGAAAACTTTTAATTTGAGCCATAAACAATATCAAATCCAATGCAAAAAATGATAGAATGTTTTGACAGTTTTGCCAGGACAATAATGAAGATTTTAATGTATTACTTTTGCACACAGAAGTTCGGTGGCTGTCAAAGGGCACATCTTTGTCTCATTTTGTAGCATTATATGATAGTCTCATCCAATTTTTGAAAGCAATTATGAGACCAATCTATGTCAACAGTTAAAAACAGTAAAGAATGATGCCTTTTATTTCGCAGATATTTTCAAGAGATTTAATGATGCCAATTTGCAGTTTCAAGGAACTAATAAAACTCTTATAGGGTGCCAAAATATTGTGTCATTATTTATTGACAAACTTGAACTACTTCATTACAATCTATTGAAGAGAGAAATTTCATCAGTTTCATGAATTATCATCTATAAAACATTATCTAACTCCAAAGGATATTGACAGATTTGGTAGCCACCTCAACAAACTTAAATTGGACATGGAAAAATGATTTGAAGATATTTTGAAAATGAAGGTGTATGATTGGATGAAAAATCCTTTTACTGAAAATATTGAAGAAGCTGCTACAACTTGCTAAGAACTGTTAAAAATTAGATATGATGACGAAAGTAAATGTAAATTTGATAGTGATGTGTATGAAAACCTATGGCAAAATAAAAAATGCCTGTCTTATATCCAAATATGTGGAAAATGATATTCAGTTTATTAATACCTTTCCCTACCTCATATCTTGTGGAATAAGGCCTTAGTGCCATTAATCACATTATGACCAAAGAAAGAAACCACCTGAATATTTCCAAAAGAGAAGACCTTCGTTTGATCCTTACAAAAATTGAGTCAGATATCCAGTATTTAGTTTCACAGCATCAGTCTCAGGAATCTCATTAATAATTTAATTAATTAAATGTAATTTTATCAGACCACATGCTTCTATATATACAAAGTATAAATAAAAAAGTAGATTTAACTACAGTAAGATGTTTTATAAAGATTTATTATGCCAAACTTAGCAAAAGTCCAACATAAAGTATTTTGTAAGTAATTATTATTACATGCTTTAGATTGCTGTAACTCTGTTTTATAAATGTTATAAAATTACTTTCCTGCTTTATAAATCACCATTACTGTGGAACCAGTGGGCAGTTAGAAAATTTTACTACTAACAGAGATACAAAAGTGTTCTTTGATGGATTTATTACCTTTTTCCTTTGCTATATTATTATAAACATTGCCTTGGGAGGATTGCTTCATTCATTTCTTATAGAATGCATTCCCTTTTTTCTTCATTATTATAGCCATGATACTTCAATAATTATTTTTCATCTTTCCTTTACTCTATGTTTTTATTTCCTTATGTTACGGATTTATTTCTCTCCAAATTTTTAACTCCTTTATTTTTTCAACCCCACTTCATTTATAATTCTCTGAATATCTTTATTCATTTACCCTTTTACTTTGTTGTAACTCCTCAACATTGGAAAGATTCATATCTAAGCTTTTCTATTCATTTATATACTTTATTTCTACTATATCCTCAGAACAATTTATCTCTACCTTTTCAAACTATTCAACTATAGTTACTATTTCTAAAGGCATTTGTTACGACTTTATTTTATATTTTTGCTTCTTTAAATTCTTTATTTTGATTATTCAGTATGTTCATTTCTTTTATGAAAATTTTATTTTTCCTAATTTAAACTTCACGCCAATTATCTATTTCTTGCATCATTTTTTTTCAACACTCCTCCTCTTCTTCTTCTTCTTCCTCCTCCTCTTCTTCTTCTCTCCTTCTTCTTCATCTTATTATTATTATTATTATTATTATTATTATTATTATTATTATTATTATTATTATTATTATTATTATTATTATTATTATTATTATTATTATTATAGTAAAAAAAATATAATCTCTTTAACCAAAATAATATATAACAACTTTAAATTTATTTACTATTTCATATAACATCTGCCCATTCAACCTTCCAGCCACCAATAAAATCTACAAAAGAACGACAATACTATCATCTATAAAACTTCATTAATGTAATATCACATTCCTCTGCATATATATGAGACTCAAATTTTGATCTTTGATTGGCCCAAATAAATATACTGTAAATATTATTATTTGAATGATTTCTTTTACAAATTAATACTTAAAAATGAAATTAATAACATAATGACAATTTTAGTTTTCTACTTATATTTAATTGATATAACATAAAAATAAGATTAAAATTGCACATACATGAGAACATAAGAAGCGCAACTTTCATCACTTTCTGTCTATGGTTCGTCAGATGCTTCCTAATCTTCAAGTCAGTTATGCCTTATCCAAAATTAATTTTTTTACAAAAATTAAAAGATATCAAAGAAAGAGATTTGAAGTTAGCTCCTCGCTTTATAGTAAATTCCACATGGAATCTTATTAATATTGGACATATTTAATGGTTTATAAATGTATTGCCAAATTTAATGTTATTTTATAATTTTTTTTCTTTTATTGTAAACAAAGTTGAATAAACCTGTTTTTGATAATACATCAGCCATTTTATTCTAAAAATCTTGTACCCCAATTATTCATATTGTTTTCGTTGCTATGTAAAAAAGGAGGTCTTCTAAAAATATATAATTTTTGGAAAAAACTTCATAATAAAAAATAAAAAAAAAACTAGTCATATTGTAATTTTGAAAATATGTTTAGAAAATATATTATAGTCTACAAGATGACATTGCATAGATATGAAAAGGGTTTTTTTTTTTACTACTATACTGCCTCAAATATAATTAAAATTGACAATTTGAATCCTAATAGTTATTGAAATGTGACAATAAAAAAAAGCATTAAGGGAGGGGAGGGCATTAAATCTTATATTTTAAAATTCATCACATTTTCAGGAATCAATCAAGAGTAAAATCTATCCAAAGTAAATAAATATCAATCTCAGTATCTTGTTTATTTATAAAATCAAAACAGTTAAATAAATTTATTTTTACAAAATTAATGATTATATAAAATTATTTATTACAAAAAGTAATCTTATCTATCAATTAGAGAAAATATTAACTTAAAACTTTTTAAACACATTGATTGTAATATTAAAATTATATATAATTTAAATATAAACACCTGCACATTTTAAAAATAATAACTATGGATAGTTTTAAATTATAATTTCTGAATACTACAGTATTTCACTGGATAATCATTAAATATTTTTTTTAATTTTTAATAGATATGGTTTTGTATTTCTATCATTTATTTTCCCTGAACGCTTGAAAAATGACAAATTGAAACTTCACTTTATACATTCCGATATAATTTCCTAGTTTACTAATTTAAGACTACTTTGAACTGTGAAGCAAAAAAAAACCAGTAGAATTTATCTTGTCAAGCTCTCTATCGGTTTTGCAAGATCATTTTTAGTTTATTAATAGTTTAGCTTAAAAATTTTTTTTTCTCATGTGTAATAGCATCGGCCGGGAAGCGAACCCGCTAACCCAGGCCACCTACTTATAAGGTAGCAGTTTTGACCTCTCGACCACCAATGCTTGACTAGTTTAGTTTAAGAGTTAGAAATTCCTGCATCACTTTTTGCTAAGAAAATTTGGCAAAAAAAAATAAATAATAATATATAAAAAAAATGGATATGTTAAGATACAGAATTGCTGTGCTTTTCCTACTACTTTGCGTTTCTAGAGATGTTTATCAATGGAATATGTTACTAAAGTATTCACTTTTATTTGTGTTTTTATCATTAGATAAAAACCTATGCTTTGAAATATATACCTATTAATGGATAAATTGACTTATGGAATGCTGTATCACTATTTCAATAATAGATCGCTGGATTTCTTTAATTGAAAATAATGGTAAATAGCCGATATATTTTAGAAAATTATATTTATTAATTTCAAATAATTTGCTTATGTTATTTTTCAGAGAATATAGTAAAATAATCATTCTTTTACTTCAAAAAAGATACATATGCCTCAATAGTGTAAATTTGTCCCATCTTAAATTATGAAAGGAAAAAATTTAAAAACAATTTTTTTCAACTCAAATATGCCTCCTTATAAACTTGTTAACTTAGGAAAATGAATTTTGATTTTAAAAATAATGACAATCACTTTGTTATGAATAATAAACTATTTGCTTTATTAGAGATATGATTAAAATTATTAGCATCATGGATTAAATATCTATAAATGTATATATCAATTTTATATTTCAAATTAAAGAAATAATGAACTCTAATCTTTTGGATAAAATTACAGTATCTGTACAAATGAATTAAATCACTGCATGGAAAAAACTATAATAAAAATACGAATCTGTATCCAGTGATTAAGGAATTGCATTAAGAATTATCAATACTAAATATTTAAATGCTATTTCTGAATTGTGAATTCTCAAAGCAAATATGAAATATAATAAATGACCAAGGTGTAAGCAATCTTAAAAATGGATTGTGTTAAATATAGATTATCTTGGATTAACAAGTACGCTAAATGAAATTTATTAATCTGTATACTGCTTCCAGAGAAGATGATATTACAAAAATAAAATTAATTGTGCAATAAACCAGATAGATATTTAATACACTTTCTCATAATCACTTCTTTCTCATTTAGTTTCAACCTCAATGCTAACTGGAGTTAATCATTCTTATGTAGCTGAGTAAATCTAAAAGTTTAGGCAGGATTGTTGTTAAACAACAAAGCATCACATGATCACCATCTCTTATACTAGCACATAATTGTTGTAAACAAAGGCAAAACTCTCCATACAGTAGTGCCACCCTTTGCCAACCAGAGTAATCAATGGATGCCAGAAGACTTGTGCATAAAATCCCTATCTAGTGCCTACTCATCCAATATCCCCAGACTAGTCTCTGGCTTGTGGCCATCATCAGTAAGAAGCCTTGAATCTGAGAGCACTGCACCTAGATCTTACAATCTAATGCAACCCTCCAGAAACCACCTTTTACCTCTACTTTACTACAAAACTATGAGAATAAAATAGAAAACACAATATTTTCAACCTAAGCTCAATAGCTTATATAGTCATATGGGTCTGAACTCAATTCAGCACCCATATATTTTGGTGTCTTTGGCTCTTAAACAACCATAGCCACCACAATCCTTTTAGGCAGGATTGGTATTAAATCACCAAACATCACATGATCACCATCTCTTCTACTAGCTCATAAATGGATCTTAAACAACCATAGCCACCACTGTCCTATTAGGCGGAATTGGTGTTAAACCACCAAGCATCACATGATCACCATCTCTTATACTATGGTTGTTTAAGAGCCAAAGACACTTGAGTTCAGACCCATATGACTATATAAGCTATTGAGCTTAGATTGAAAATATTATTGTGTTTTCAATTTTATTCTCATAGGTTTGTAGTAAAGGAGAGATAAAAGGTGGCTGCTGGAGGGTTGCATTAGATCCCAAGATCTAGGTGCAGTGCTCTCAGATCTAAGCCTCCTCACTGATGATAACCACAAGCCAGAAACTAGTCTGGGGATATTGGATGAGTAGGCACTAGATAGGGATTTTATGCACAAGCCTTCTGGCATCCATTGATTACTCTGTTTGGCACAGGGTGGCACTACTGTATGGAGAGTTTTGCCTTTGTTTACAACAATTATTTGCTAGTATAAGAGATGATGATCATGTGATATTTGGTTTAACACCAATCCTGCCTAATAGAATAGTGGTGGCTATGGTTGTTTAAGAGCCAAAGAGACCAAAATGTATGGGTGCTGAATTGAGTTCAGACCCATATGACAATGTATGCTATTGAGCTTAGATTGAAATTATTATTGTGTTTTCAATTTTATTCTCATAGTTTTGTAGTAAAGTGGAGATAAAAGGAGGCTGCTAGAGGGTTGCATTGATCTAGATGCAGTGATCTCAGATCCAAGGATCATCACTGATGAAGGTCACAAGCCAAAAACTAGTCTGGGGATATTAGATGAGTAGGCACTAGATAGAGATTTTATGCACAAGCCTTCTGGAATCCATTGATTACTCTGGTTGGCACAGGGTGGCACTACTATATGGAGAGTTTTACCTTTGTTTAAATCTAAAAGAAATATTTTATGCATCTCTCTTACATGTTAGTATTAATTTTTCATTGTTATGTATTATTTAACAAGGCAGCCTAATGAACTAGTTATATTTGTTAGCAGAATAGCACCTGCAACTGAATCCAGTAAAAGAGTTTGAGGCAAAATTAAAAAATCTAATGTGGCAAAAATCATCTAGGTCTATTAAGCAATGATTTGTATTTGCTTCTCTTAGGAATGAAAACTTTAATATTATTAAGTAAGGTTGATTAAAAGTTGATTAATTAATAAAACAAACTAATTAAGAATAACTATATAACATTTATCTTTTATAATGATGATAATTATTATCCTCCAGTATTTAAATTGAGGATTATTTTGAAATAGTAAACAATCTATTCCTATTTAATGTTAATATCTTCACAATACCATGTGATAACACACTTTACCAATCCCAAGTTCAAATTAGATTTAGGAAACAAACAGATATCTTATATAATTTTTTTTATTGTTATTATTCATTTTTATCATTTATTTTATATTGGGTAACAAAGTAATTGCTAATTTTTTAATATTTCTCTTTTGTCATTAAAGAAACATCACCACTGCATATTTACAATATAAAGGTCATATTTAATATATTAGCTTACAAATAAAATCTATCTGGATTAAATCATCATTATTGTATTAAAGCTATCTGAAATATAGAAGTATTGGATAGAATAGTGTACATAAAACCCCTTTTATATTGTTATATCCTAGAATGCATAAACACACTTAATATCCATGCATTTATTTTGTTATTTTATCTAACACTGAGATAAATCATTGATCAACTTTATATTAGTGCTTATAGTAAGAAACCATATATTTGCCAAAAAAATTATTATTAAAATAGAATAAGACTAGAAGTATATATATTATTGAATAACCCTGAGAAATTTAATTATTATTTTATTTTTAAACATATAAATGTTCAGACATTTATAAAGAAAAGGTAGACATGTTATTAAAAATTGATTTTATTCATACTGAGCATGCTTTGAGTACAATGTGGACCATAATTATAGCTATACTTCATTACTATTACTGATGGTATTTAAGTATACTTGTTTATATTCAAATTCATTTTAATTTGCTGTAGTTAGGAAAATTTTATTTGAAATCTTAGAGAGCCCATATCTTTGAGATAGGGGTACAGGTATCTTTTTTATTTATTGCAAATTGATCTTTGGCTACGGTACAAGCCTCTAATTTTTCTCTTTTTATCCTCTCTCTCAGTACAAACAATTTTTGCTTTAGATAAATCTAATTCTTGGCCAGGATACTGTTTGTGTTTTATGAAATGGAGTATTCATTATTTCTTTTAGCTCTATTGTAGAGATAGTTATGCTGGGCCAAATAAGTAGATTGGATTTTGATTTACCATAATAGGCATATAGATAATTGACTTGATTGCAAGAGATTTTATAAACTATTTGATGAGCCAATTCAGTGGACAATTTGTCTTTCAAATTGTTCAATAAGTTATTTAAAGCTGAAAAAGAATGAAAGCTTATATTAAATGTCGTGAGCAAATTCTTTTTAATTTGCTAGAAATTTTTGGTACATGTGGTAAGATCTTCAGGTTTAGACTGTAGCATTTTTTTCATTTTATTGTAGAATCTAATGATACTATAAATTTTATTAAGATTGTATCCCATATTTTGTAGATTCTTAATATAAGCATCTATAATAAATAAAATTAAAAGTGTGTGAAGCGCTTGAAAAAGAAGCTATAAAGAGTGCAAAAATATTCAAAGGTTAGAGCTTTCGAGGCAGGTTGCCTCCTATTCATAGCAATACTGAGCAGTGCAGAACAGAGAGATAATGGCAATATGCAAAATACATGCAAATTATTTACATAGCCCGGCGTTTGGAGATTGTTTTTTTCGATCAATTTTGAATTCACATAATTTTGCATTGCTATGTAGGAAGCCTTTAAGCCCAACAAACTTGTGGGCCATGGGTGTTTTGATTTGGTGTGGATTGCATCTCTTAGATTTAATGGTTTTAATATCATTTTGTAGTTTAGTAAATGTGACCATCTTTGAACATAAAGATCCAGGAATTTGATACTTTAGTTCTTATATGAATGTGAATCTATTATCAAAGTATAGAATAGTTTTAACTTTTGTGGAAATAGATAATAAATCTTGCATGCATAATAATTTCAAGTCAAGTGAGAGATAGTAGACAGACTTCTTTTTCTGTCTCAAATGCATTTCCATATTATTGCCATCATCTCCAATGGTTTCAAATTTGGCACATCTCAACTGAGATCACATCTCATTATTGGTTTCAATATACACCTGGGTGTCATTTTATGAGCATTATTTTAATACAATTTTGAAGTTATGCGATTCATGTTTCTTCTTAATATCTTTCATATTTCACTATATTTATTAGATATCAAGAAATTTAAACTTATTTTCACTTGAAATACCTTTTTTTTTTTTTCAAAAATATAACGTTATATTAGCAGTGAATGTGAATATGGCTGAAGCTGTATTTAGAAACTTGCTTCTATGTAAATAATCTACTTATACTAATGAGTAAATAATAATAATAGATTTATACTTACATATAAAAATATCGCAATAAATGTTCTAAAAATTTAAACTTTTAAACTGTATTTTGTTATATATAACAGAAATAAATAACCTTTTAGATTTTTAAAATAAAAAACCAAGATTTTATAAACTGAAAATAATCTTTCTAATGATAATGTATAATCTTTCTGTTTTGATTGCAATGTCACTTTTTTAATATAAAAACAGAAAACCATTAACACAGCACAAAACTAAAAGTGGCGCTAGTTGCACATCACATCACGAATAAAAATACAGTGGCTAACAGGTTTCTCTGGACATAATTGCTGAGAGATTCTTGACTTCGTTTAAGGAGAAGCCACAATACATCACATCACATCGAATCTGATTTCTTACCAGTTTACAACTGAACACTAGCAGTAATGATTAAAATATGTATGAAAAATGTAAAATTAAATACTGTAGTAATAAAAAAAGTAAAAAAGTTTGTCTTGTATTAATTTTTTTCAAATATTTAAAAATTTTTATTAGTCATACTTTACTTGCTTATTTTTTAAATGCGAATTTTAAAGTAATTTTCCTTGTTGCTTTGCTTTTATGTGAATTCTGAAAATTACAGACCCTATCCCCCATTTTTCAAGCTAAGTTAAGTCTATTTTTGTGCGATTTTTTTTAATGCGGGTTTTCTGTGGAACCTATCTATCGCATAAAACGAGACCCAGATGTATAAGTAGAAACATTTATTTAACATTTTTTTAAAAATACTCTCATGGTCATCAAAAATTACTATAATATGTTTCCATTTGAAATCAATTTATCATGTTATATGGCATCAGAACTTTTATTTCTAATTTCAATCCGACTCATGATGAAAAATAAACTATCTATATATTATTTTTTGCCATCGTAATTTGTTGGTACACAACTTGTTTTAATAATTAAAAATTTCAACTTTTAAGTAACACTTTGATTTTGATTTTATGCTATTTATTTTATACTCACAAGATAAAATTATTATTAATATAAGTGATGAATAAATTCTAATATATATTTCCTAATTTCTTTTCTATTTTAATTATAATAACATGTCCATTTGAGACTTAATAAATATAACCACAGACAACCTATATATCATGTATCATAATCATATTTTATAGCAAAAAGACTCGTTTTTGACAGAATCTCCATGGACAATAATTGAGTATTATTACTTGATTAAAATATTCTATTATCTTTATTATTTCCAGTAGTTTCAAGCAAAAAAAAGTTAGCATATAAAATATTAACTAATAATTAAAAATTGTATACAATATGTATATATATATGAACTAAGTAAAATTTATAAAATCATCTAGCGAGGATTTTGTGGCAAAGTTAGAAGTCAGTTGAATTTTGATTCTTCAGGTCTGGTCGAATTGGTAACAAAACATAAAAAAGAAATATGAAAGGAAAAATTAGAAAGCAGAAACTCTTAAATGTAATTTGTTTCATATTATTATTTCCAATAGTTTCAAGCAAAAAAAGTTAGCATATAAAATACTAACTAATAATTAAAAATTGTATACAATATATATATATATATATTGTGCCAAGGCCAAATTGGCACATGTATATAAAATAATTTTGTCTAAAAAAATTATTAAAAATAAAAATCTTTCGTAAAAGAGTTTGAAATAAAAGTTAGAAAATAATTAATTAAAAGAGGGTAGGGGAGTCTTGGTTAGAAAAGTTCAACTAAAAGTTTTATAAAAAGGAAGTAAAGAGTTTATTATTATTAGTTGAAATATAATTTTAAAAGTTTAAAAATATAAGTCTCTTTTATTTAAATTAAAGAAAAGTAATCTTAAAACTAGTTCTGATTTTAGAATAAAATTATATATGTGCGTGCGAATGTAATAAGTATATGCGTATTTAATGTGAAAAATAAATGTTGAAATGAACTAAATGAAAATCATATTGAAAAACACATTGAAAATAAATATTAAAATGAAATATATTTAAAAACACAGCAATGGGCTACTAATTAAAAGTATAAAAACAACACGTGTGATGGCTACTACTAATTAAACGATCTTCAAAAACATGAGATTATCAAAGGAATTTTGACAACCGATATTGCCGGAGGATATCAAACAAAAACACTCCGCAGGTATAAATAGCCTTTTTTTTTATCGGACAGGCAGTGAGGACAATCATTTCAGTCTAGTCTAGAGATAACAGTGCAATTTATTATGTATCCAGAAATGGAAATGCAGTGTTAAAACCTTCAGAAAACATACATCTTTCTCCAGCCTGAGTCAAATAATTATGATCAGCAAGATCTGCCCGTGAAATAATGTCTTTGTAACAGCTTGAAGAATCTCCGTGAATATCTAATTGTTTCCAATAATAATAAAAGTGAATAATAATGAAACTCTTCAAGGAAACGTCCCCAAGCTGGAAATATTCTCACATAAAGCAGTAACCAAAGAAAACGAAGTTTTATGTACACATTCAAAATCCTAGGTAATAATATTTCATATTCTTATTTCTATAGTAGCCATTGCATTAATTCATAAAACTTCTAGAGACAAGAAATTTGAACTCTATAAGCATGCATAAAATGAACTATTGATGTGCATGTTTGTGAATGCTGTATGATTATATAAAATGTTTAAATATTATTTATGCTTTCTCATAAGATATATATTATAGTGTGTTCATTTAAAATGTGTGTGTGGTATATTAGATTTATAAAATGTTTAAAATTATTAAATGTTAATTAAAATAAATGGTCTTTAAAACTTAAGCCTTAATTTGTCAGTCAATTCTTTTTATCAACACTTTTATTAATTCTTTTATCAATTCTTTCACCACTACTTTTGTATAAGTTGTTAATGATTAAAGAAAAAATAGACTGAGCTAGTTAAGGGAATTGTTTCGAGCGCTGGATTATGAGCCTACTGTCCGAATACGTTAGTCTTGACTAGCTGGCACCCGGGGTTTACTCCGAAACAAATAAAGTATTTGGATAGTAGGGGTTTTCAATCTAGCAGCCGAGGTACCACGATCTGATCATGGGTATTGTTGATAGTTAAAGCTATCAATAATATTTCCCACTTTGCTCGAACATGCCGGTTCATTCATGTAACATTTATAATTACATAAGATTATAAATGTGTTATAAAGAAGTTTGAAACCCCAAAACATTTGCAGGATAAGTAAGATCTTCTGCAGAGCGAACCTGGTACATTAAATGGCTATATCCAACTTGGGGTTGGGTCTAAGAGACAATAGTAATTAAATACTTTGTTTCTTCTTTGAAACTTTTTTTATAGAAAAGCGAAAATACGTACTTAAAGTGGTTGAATTTCAAAAAAAAGAATTGACCGAAAACTTTTTTTCCTTTAAATGAAACGAGATTTATGCTATTCGCGTTAGTTAAAATAAATCATTCTGTTAAACCAGAGACAATTAGGTGTTTGGGCAGAGTTAAGGCATTAGAACGGATAGAGAAAAGTACAAATGGGATGGAGTCAGTGTATGTTTCCATCTTAGTAAAAAGAAATAAACAAGTCGTATTTAAATTTAGTCAAATAAAAAAAAATTGTTTTAAAAATGGAAAAAGAGAAAGAAATATCTAAGACAACGAAGGTGATGAAAATGGTGATGAATATGATGGAAGAAATGTGTCAAGAATTCAGGCAAAGTCAGCAAGAACTCATTGCAGAACTAAAAGAAATCAAGCAAGAATTAATTGCGGAACTAAAAGAAATCAGGCAAGATCAGCAAGAACTCTTTGCAGAAATATGAGAAATAAGATGTGAAATTACAGGAAAGGTAGAGAAAAATCAAGAGATCATAGAAGTAGATTTTGTCCAAGAAAATAAGGAAGTTGAGGTCAAGAAAGAGATAGTAGAGTCAGATAGTGGTAAATATAGTAGTTTGGAAATAGAAATTGAATTAGAATCAGATAGCGATGAAACAGATACAGTAGAAACAAATATAGATCAAGAAAGAGAAGAGAGACATAAGTTCAAGGTAGAAGATAGCATTAAGTATAGTAGTTTGGAAATAAAATTAATCAAGATAGAAAATAAAAATAAAAAGGTTAAAGTAAATGTTCATGTTAGTTTTAAACGTAAGGTTAAAATGAAGAGAAAGAATAGAAAAAAATATTCACGGTTAGGAAAAATATGGAGGTCTGTGAAGCTTAAAGATTTTCTAATTTACAAGGCAGGAAATAGAACAGTGTGAAAGAGATAAAATAATAGATAAGAGAGGAAAGTTAGTTTATATTATAGAGTTAGTATGTATAAAGAAGGAACCGCCTGATAAAGTTTAAAACTTACTAATAAAGACAGAATATTAAAATAAATGGAAATAATAAGGACCGGAAATGGACTATGAGTTTAATATAATTATTTTGACATAGGTGAAAAGCCTGAATTAGAATTTTGCTATTTAAAATGATGGATTGTTTTGTCAAATAATAATAACAGAGGCTTTGTAAAATAAAAGATTTTTTTTTCTCCACGCACATATTAAGTAAGAAAAATGTTCGTAAAATAATATTGTAATATAAATAAATATGTAAACTGATATCCATGATAGTTTAAAATAGTATTGTAAGATTAAATAAATATGTTAAAGTAATGTTCATGCGTATTTACAAATAATATTGAAAGGTTAAAATAAAATAAATGGGAGTCAATCTAAGTTGTAATAAGAGTGTATAAGGAGTTGAAATTAAAGGAAGAGGGTAGTGTGAAATAAGTTTAGTTAACGATAAGTTAAAGCTGCCAACTGGATAAAATTTAGTACCCGTAACGGACTTATCAGTGATCATTCCTCTTTCCAAAGCATAAGTCGAAAATGGACAGGGATAATTCCTGCCATTCGCAGCGACCCTTTCTTTTTTTTTCCAAGTCTGGTAGAAACCCGGCAAATGAAGCTTTGATTTTAAATACGTGTAAGTGGGTATAAGTCAGCGAATCTGCTTCCGCTTCATTTCCAAAAGGTCCCTGTGCCACAAAATTAGTTTGTCCCGGTAATCATTATCGCGGATTTAGATCATTGTGAGCAATGTATTCAGCATAGATAGAAGGAAAGGATAGTCAAAACAGATTGCCCTTAGTATGTAAAGTGAAAGATATGAAAAGCAAACTTAGAAAATTAATGAATATTTACAATTAAGAATAAAAGTTGTCAGAGACAAAATGGTCAAAAATGATGCATTTTATTCTCAAACGGAGGGGGGTGTATTGTGCCAAGGCCGAATTGGCACATGTATATAAAATAATTTTGTCTAAAAAAATTATTAAAAATAAAAATCTTTCGTAAAAGAGTTTGAAATAAAAGTTAGAAAATAATTAATTAAAAGAGGGTAGGGGAGTCTTGGTTAGAAAAGTTCAACTAAAAGTTTTATAAAAAGGAAGTAAAGAGTTTATTATTATTAGTTGAAATATAATTTAAAAAGTTTAA
Source organism: Epiperipatus broadwayi (assembly GCA_028023455.1). Classification (NCBI taxonomy): domain Eukaryota; kingdom Metazoa; phylum Onychophora; class Udeonychophora; order Euonychophora; family Peripatidae; genus Epiperipatus; species Epiperipatus broadwayi. Next base: position 92,746 of record JAQFVV010013421.1, on the reverse strand, counting down.
AAATATAAGTCTCTTTTATTTAAATTAAAGAAAAGTAATTTTATAACTAGTTCTGATTTTAGAATAAAATTATATATGTGAGTGCGAATGTAATAAGTATATGCGTATTAAATGTTAAAAATAAATGTTGAAATGAACTAAATGAAAATCATATTGAAAAACACATTGAAAATAAATATTAAAATGAAATATATTTAAAAACACAGCAATGGGCTACTAATTAAAAGTATAAAAACAAACGTGTGATGGCTACTACTAATTAAACAATCTTCAAAAACATGAGATTTTCAAAAGAATTTTGACAACAGATAATGCCGGAGGATATCAAAACAAAAACACTCCGCAGGTATAAATAGCCTTTTTTTTTTATCGGACAGGCAGTGAGGACAATCATTTCAGTCTAGTCTAAAGATAACAGTGCAATTTACTATGTATCCAGAAACAGAAATGCAGTGTTAAAACCTTCAGAAAACATACATCTTTCTCCAGCCCGAGTCAAATTATTATGATCAGCAAGATCTGCCCGCGAAATAATGTCTTCGTAACAGCTTGAAGAATCTCCGTCAATGTCTAATTGTCTCCAATAATAATAAAAGTGAATAATAATGAAACTCTTCAAGAAAACATCCCAGCCGGCTGGAAATATTCTCACTTAAAGCAGTAACCAAAGAAAACAAAGTTCTACATCCACATTCAAAATCCTAGGTAATAATATTTCATATTTTTATTTCTATAGTAGCCATTGCATTAATTCATAAAACTTCCAGAGACAAGTAATTTGAACTCTATAAGCATGCATAAAATGAACTATTGATGTGCGTGTTTGTGAATGGTGTATTATTTTATAAAATGTTTAAATATTATTTATGCTTTCTCATAAGATATATATTATAGTGTGTTCATTTAAAATGTGTGTGTGGTATACTAGATTTATAAAATGTTTAAAATTAGTAAATGTTAATTAAAATAAATGGTCTTTAAAACTTAGGCCTTAATTTGTAGGTCAATTCTTTTTATCAACACTTTTATTAATTCTTTTATCAATTCTTTCACCACTACTTTTGTATAAGTTGTTAATGATTAAACAAAAAATAGACTGAGCTAGTTAAGGGAACTGTTTCGAGCGCTGGATTATGAGCCTACTGTCCGAATACGTTAATCTTGACTAGCAGGCGCCTGGGGTTTACTCTGAAAAAAATAAAGTATTTGGAGAGTAGGGGTTTGAATCTAGCAGCCGAGGTGGGCCATGATCTGATCGTGGGTCTTGTTGATAGTTAAAGTTATCAATAATATTTCCCATTTTGCTCGAACATGTCAGTTCTACATAATATTATAAATGTGTTATAAAGAAGTTTGAAACCAGCCAAAACATTTGCAGGATAAGTCAGATCTTCTGTGGAGTGAACCCGGTACAATATATATATATATGAACTAAGTAAAATTTATAAAATCATCTAGCGAGGATTTTGTGGCAGAGTTAGAAGTCACTTGAATTTTGATTCTTCAGGTCTGGTCAAATTGGTAACAAAACTTAAAAAAAAAATATGAAAGGAAAAATTAGAAAGCAGAAACTCTTGAATGTAATTTGTTTCATATATGAGGAAACAAATCAGAAAAGATTGGTATAATAGCCAAGAAACTAGTCCTAATAAACAATATTAATATAAAAAAGTTTCCAGTGATATACATCAAACTGATTTGGAATATATGCATGCCAAAATAGCATTCACAATATCAAGATAAACTTACAAATGCATAAGTAGTCATACACAATTAAAAAGTCTAGAATAGAACAAAAATCATATTTTTATTTTCCATTGCATATTTTTATAGTAAATGAATTAAAATTAACTTCATTATTTAATAAATAAAACTTAGTGAATGTATAACAGGCCATATTTTGATTAAAGAAAAAATGACTATAAAATTTCAATAAAATTCTCTTGTATAGTAATTTAATGTTAAATTTAGAATTAAAAATAGTAGCAGTGAAATTTCACTTTGTAATGTTAATTTGATGAATTACCGAGTTAAATAAATTTAATTTTTCTAATACTTAAAACTAATCAAGCAATTATACTTGTTTTATGTTAATGAATTTATTTTAATATATTAATGAACACCTAGCAAAATCAAGATGATTACGTTGTTATATAATGTACATGGAGTTTATTAGGAGTTATATTTATTCATGTAAGCATATCTAAAGTACAATTATAATTGACAATAGATGCCCTAATTAATTCAAATACAATACGCATTTCAACATTTTTGACTTTTGTTCCAGATAAGAGAATGGCAAAATTAATTTAATCTCAATTTTTGCCATTATATATAAAAAATGTGCTCTAGTTAAAATCTATGTGGGTATTGGAATCATATAAATCAAGTGAAATTGATTTAAAGAATCTAATTTCTTTTTACCTCTTTAATAATACTTAGCTATGAATCATAGCTGTGGAGAATCACTTAGAGATTTTTCTTCTTACTTTAATAACTTAGATACCATTCTTGAACTCTTTAAAATACATTATACATAATGTGGTTATATTTTTATATTGGACTCTAAGAGTCCAGGTTTGAATAGCATGCTAGTACTGTCATTGGTCAGGCCATCAACACCTTAAGAAGAGGGGAGAATAATACTTCTCGAAAGGTTGTGCATATACTCACCTGTTTAATGTGCTATTACTAACAGTTCAATATATTTGGAATATTTAAATAAAAAAAGGTAAATGTTTCTAAAGACATTCAATACTCATATTAGATGATGGAAATAGTCCAATATAAAAATACAACTAGAACACCATCATCACAAACCTTCAGGAAAACACTATATAATATGTTGTATCTTTTCTGGATCTTCCCCTTATTTAGATATATGGAGGCTATTTCTGAGTTTCGTATATACATGATTCTCTCTTAGCCGTAATAAAGATAAGAAAAGAGGTAACCGTTCCAGTTTATTTCCCCCCTCCCTCCTCTGTGTTGTAGACTTACGGACCACAGAGTGATTAGCAGTTTCGTTTTGGAATGCAGACCTGAAGGAAAGACAAGTCTATCCCAGACTACTGTGCAGTGGATGAGAAGAGTAGTATATAAGGCCCAGTCAGAACAAGAGAATCATCATGAGATAGCAGCATAACCAGAAGATGGCATGCCGGGTGAAAGCAGAGTTTGTGATCCAGTGAACTCCGCCACAGAAAGTGCCAAAGCAGACATAGGGATTTATACAGGCCATATGTGCCTTATTATTACTTACCACAAGCCGCAAGGCCGGTTTTATGTAAGCATCATTTATTTACATTGTTAGTTCATTGTAAATTATGTAATGTATTTTTTGTAAATAAACAGTTGTTGTTATTGTTAATCAGTAGTAGTTGAAACTATTTATTATATGAGCTTTTCACAGTGGGCTGTGGACATTGCAATTGGTGCAGTCGCCACTATAATCGGCACAGTCAAAGTTAGGGATAGAAGTTTAAAATTGGCAGATTGGTTTTTTTTTTTTAAAGCATAATTATACTTACTCGGTAACATTCCTAGCATATAATAGGCTATGGCTGGTTGTGTTTCATAGGAATGTAAAAATAATAATAGGAATAATCTTGGTTGCACTAATAGGAAATTGAATCGGAAATTAATTCTGGCTGTGGCAGGAAACATAGCAAAGCTATATACTTCAATTTTGAAAATAGTTTCGTAATCATTGCAAGTTAAAATGAAATAGATGCAGTGAAAGAATTGCGTTTGTTGTGTTGTTAAAAATCAAAATTATAAAAAGTCACAAGTAAACAAAATTTTAAATAGTAACAGTGATGGTAACCTTATTTGGGAAAATACTGCAATCTTCAGTTTAAAGTAAAACTAGAATATTATGGTAATACAAAATGTACTATACAATGGGAGCTCAGTATCTGAGATGGTGTTGTTAAATAGTTTGTTAAGATTTGAAACCTTGATGACAGAGTAAAACAATCAGGTTAAGAAAAATGTTTGAATCTGGTAACTGTAGATTGAAATCAAGCTAAATTGTAAACAGTGCTGCAGATTTGAAGAAAAAAAGTCTCATTAGCCAGTAATAATAGCACTAATTGTGGATTTAATTATGTTGATTTATTATGAATTTGTTAAAGTTTGTGGGTTGGGAAAGAAATCTACAAAGCTTGTGGCAAAAAGAGTGCAGGTTAAGTAATGGCCAAGTTGTGGGTTTGAAAAAAGAAATCTACAAAACTTGCAGCAAAAACGAGTACCGGTTACATAATAGGCAAAAAGAATGGGTTTGAAAAAAGAAATCTACAAAGCTTGCTGCAAAAATAGTACCGGTTAAGTAATGGGCAAGAAAGTGGGTTTGAAAAAAAAAAATCTACCAGGCTTGCAGTAAATAGAGCGCTTAGAAAATAGTGTAGAACTAATAAATCAACATTGGTGCTATTGAAAGTATTTGGAAGAGATTAATAACTGAGTAAATAAAAAGTAAGATTAGAAAAGGAAACAATGGAATTTGTTTTCCAGTAATGACTCTATAGAACTTCGGAAAAGGTAATTTCCGAAGTTGGGGGAGTGAAGCATATGTCAATTGCAATGGCAACCGTGTCAATTATAAATGTCCACAGTGCATTATAAAAAGCACATACAATAAATAGTTTCAATTACTGCTGATTAACGATAACAATAACTGTTTATTTACAATAAATACATTACATAATTTACAATGAATTAACATTAATATAATTAAATGATACTTACATAAAACTGGCCTCGCGACTTATGATAAATAATAATAAGGCATGGATGGTCTGTATAAATCCCTATGTCTGCTTTGCATCTTCAGTGGCGGAGTTCACTGGATCACAATTTCTGCTTTCACCCAGCATGCCATCTTGTAGTTACGCTCCTATCTCATGACGATTCCCTTGTTCTGACTGGGCCTTATCTTTGCTTCAGGTCCACATTCCAAAACAAAACTGCTATTAACTCTGTGGTCCATGAGTCACAACACAGAGGAGGGGGGGGGGATAAACCAGAACTGTTATCTCCTCTCTTATCTTTATTACTGCTAAGAGAGAATCGGGTGGTGATTCATTCCAGTTAAGCATACTGTAGTAAAATATCGTTAGATATTTTACCTCCAAGCATTTTAAACTTTCTATAATTGCTGATATATATATATATTGTAACCAGTTGGATTATATAGCATACACTAATGGTATATATATATATATATTGTAATGGATGTTTAAGACACCATTACAAAAATTATAGTTTTATAGGGGTGAAGAAAATAAAATAAATTTTTATATAAGGTTTCGTTTGTAAAACTTGATTAAAAGTTTTTTTTTTTTAATGCTTGTACAAATATATATGTATGTGCGTGGGAATTATATTTTAATACCACAGTTATATTTGGTTTTTAATTTTTAATTTTGAAAATAAAAAAAAACTAAGATTATTTTTTTTTTGTTAAATTTATGTAAAAGTAAAGTGTACAAATAGATTGCTTTTCAGATTTGGGGATTTAGATTGATAAGGCTAATTAAAAAAGAAAGAAAACAAAAAGAAAAGAATTTTTCATTAGTTAATTCCTAGATCTGTAAAGGATAATTTGTTTTGTTAATTAGATAACTATTGTTATCTAGATCGAGAATTTTTAAATTTTAATTAAAAAGAAAAAGTTTGGTAATTGGTTTAGGAGATATGATTCAGATATAACAGGTTGAATCATGCCATTGGATTATCTTGGACCAGCTTTCAATACTGGCATCAGTAGAATACTTGCACCAGCGCAAAGAGACAGACACCAACTCTGACAGGAGAATTGCACGATTCCTGCCAAAATACTTGGAAAGAACGATTCCTGCATATTCTGAAAGCTGATCCAGTAATTATTCCACCTAGAATGAACATTAAACTTACAGCAAGAATATTTTCTTTACCATGATGTGCTAAGCTTCTCGCCAGGACAGGTTCGGATGTCCTGTGTCTCCATTAACTGCCTACAATGCCATAAAAACCGGCTCCAAAGAAACCACTAACCAACTCGCCCAAGCCTACCGTCAGTGAATCCAGAGCAACGGACTAACCTAAGAAGTCTAGTGCACTAGCATTGAAATAAATTATTAAGGTACCTTACATTTTTGCAATTTAAATAATGTTGTCTTAGATTTGTTCCCTTTTGTTTTTAAATATAAATGTTTGTCAAGTTGTATCTTATGTAATTCGATTTCTGTGTGCTTGAAATTTTTTTTTTTTAACGAGTGCTAGTTTCAAACCTATTACTGTCCATCCTATTTAAGTCTTAGTAAGTAAGATAGTAGTTTATTTATAACTCACATCCCTTTTATTATAGAAAGCTGTCTGGATATTACAGACTATTTTAATTGACTTCTGGTTCGTGACCCATTTTATTATTAGTTCTACTTATGTCGTGAAACTTTATTTATAATAGACTATTAAGAAATATAATAGTTCTTAATTTTATTTCTTCAAGCTTCCAATTCGTTTATTAGGGGCACGTACGATCGTTTTAACCCTCTCAATAGGTAGATCGTGAGCTCCTAGCCTGTCTCACTCAGAGGGAGGTCAATCGATTGAAAGTAATAACTTTCAACACTTTTTTTATTATTATTAATGTTTTGGAAGCTACTTTCTTATTTCTTAGACTATTAAGAAATATAATAGTTCTTAGTTTTATTTCTTCAAGCTTCCAATTCGTTTATTAGGGGCACGTACGATCGTTATAACCCTCTCAATAGGTAGATCGTGAGCTCCTAGCCTGTCTCACTCAGAGGGAGGTCAATCGATTGAAAGTAATAACTTTCAACACTCTTTTTATTATTATTATTAATGTTTTGGAAGCTACCTTTGTATTTCTTGTTATAAGCAGGAAGCTAACTTCCTCTGTCTGGCGTGAGATCACTGCATACTTACTAATACTTCTGCTACTGCCAGTATTTTGCACTCTTTCACGCACAGGAAATCGCTCTCAAAGCCTTATAAATATTTTAGTTCAACTTTGACTAATGTACGCGTAGTACATATTTTAAGTGTGCTTTAACGATTATTATTTAGATTTATGTTTATTTAATTATACTTTTAATAAAATTATTTATTTATTCATTTACTTAGTTGATTTTGTTTTCTGTTGCTACCTTTCCAACTCACTGAACAAAACATAGATCTCATTTGCTTGATTGAGCTAGTCCGGCGCATTCGATTTGCATATCCTGTAACCCCTTAAAAATAAATGTCTAGTTTCAAATTTCGGACTAGTGGCACCCTGGCGGTCGGTTTATGCGAGTCTAAAGCTTTTGTCCGGTATAATATATAAATAAAGGAAAAGTAGAAATAACCACAGGATAATTTTTTGTAGATATTTTTCTATTCCTAAAATAAAATAATAATAAGTAAAGAGTTAAATAATTCTGGGTTTAAAGTAAAATTTCATTGTGAAATAAGTATTTTAAAAAGGTCTGATAAATAATATTTGTAATTCTGATTTTGAAATTAACGAAAGAAAAAGCATAATTTATTTTTTAAAATCTTTTATTTAATATTTGTATAAAATATCTTTTTTAATTAAAGCTTATTTGCATTTCTACTACCTGGTTAAAAATCTTTGCATATTAAAAATTCTAAAGGATTATCACATCTATGGTCAAATTCCAAAGATTAAAGTAAAAACATGAATATAACACTTTCACAGAAATTTTCAGTTTGTTTTCAAAAGGATTAAAGTTGTAAATATTATTTCTTATTAAGCGCGATGTCAGCACGTAATACAGTCACTATGTTTTTATCACTTGACCACCAAGATTATAAAGCCTGATAAAAAATATCAATTAGTTCTGCTTGCAGTTTTGTAAGAGTTGGTCAGAAAAGTTTTTAATATTTTAAGCAGTGGCCAACTAGGTCACTACAAAGTCTGGACAGTTATTTCTGAAGAGAACAGTCTGAATAGTAGTTTTTTGTAACAGCTGAACAGAACAGTGTGGTTACTAAAAAGTTTTGAGTAAGTGGTAGCAATTAGCTGACCAAAATAGATAGCTGCAGTATGTTGTTGGCTGTAGCAGAGAGTTGGCAGAATAGCTAGGTAGGAGTTGCTACTATTTTCCTTCACAGGAATTTTGATTTACTTGAAGCTGGGTCACTTCTGAATCAATAGCTTGAAAAAAATGAGGACAAAATAGTTAGCAGAGTTATACAAAGCTCCTGTGAATACCTAATAACAGTCCAGTAGCTGCTTTATAGTTTACTGCAGATTTTTGATTCATGAAGCCAGGGTCACTTCAAATGGATCAACTCGCTGCTTAAATATGTTCTAGAAGATAGCTTGACAATTGCTTGGACTACAAAAAAAATCTCATGGTATGCCAACAAATTACCGGAAGTATATACTTTTACCTGATGATGACAAGCCTGAAATTATATTTTTCTGCTGGACCAAAAACCAAGCTTACCAAGAGAAAGCTTGAAGAAATTGGTGTACTTATGCTGCTGTTTATCTATACATGCAGGGACCACAGATAAACACATCTCATGTATATATAGCAAGTTGTTTTATTTTAATATTTCTTAAAATGATTTTTAAAATTATAAATTAATAACTTAAAGTTAACACAAATGAGTAACTTTTGCTTGAGTTGAAATCTAACAGCAATTATATATAATAATGAAATTTTAAATCATTTCTTTGGTCTGAAGTGACAGATATATAAAACAATTTTATTTTTCATTTATTAAGAACCTTGATAATTAATCAACAAGTACCTGGCAAACTTTATTTAGTTTGATTAAAAAAAAGAACTTATAAACTGAAATTAAATTTTAAATTATATATTTTGTTTATACATACATATGTGTGAAATTTATGTGTTTTCCAAATGAATTATGAAAAAAAAAATTATTGTAACAAATTTAAATAGGTAAAAGTCAGTGTGTGTATGTATATACATGCACACTCATATATGTAAAATTATAATCATTTTTTTTTGTTAGTGAATATTAATTGTATGTTAGAAATCATGTGTCTGTGCGCACATATATGTAAATCAATGTAAAAATTTGGATTTTGAATGGCAATTATGTAAATTGCAATGTGACAATATGAAATTTTGTATAGTAACCAAAATCAGACCTTACAAATATCATTTATATTTTTGTTATTAATAAACTTGTGTTTAATTGTTAAAAATTGTTTCCATCATCTCTTGGTCACATACAGTAATAGAGCTTATGTTCTCTGAGATAGATTCGTGCACGGGTAAATGGGGATGTGTATTTAGTGCTTTGGGGCATCCAGAGATGATCAATCATCATCCTGGTTGGTGTGAAAGAGGATACTCTTTAAAGCCCATGCACTATTATCTTTTATTTTAGTTTAGCCTTATTAGGAGTTAAGTTTATAGTTGGCCAGTACAAGTAGCCAGAGCATTGATGATGATCAGCATGTTTTAACTGTCCCAGCATTATTGTTTCGATTTCTGATTATTGTGTATTTTAATGGATGGGCACTAAGCTAGTGCATCCAAGTTATGTTTAAATAATTGCCCAAGGTGGCAAAGGCTCAATAGTTAGCCTGGTCTAAAGACCCATTTCCAATCCAAACACAAGGTTGATTATTGATTGATATTTTTTATTGTTCAAATTCGGCCACAAGATGGTCTGTTGATTTTATATTTGTTTATTCCCATCAATGATGATGATGGATGGTTATTTCTCTTGGATATTTACTTACACTTATATTTTACCTGAATAATCAATTGAAACACATACACGTATATTTTACCTGAATAACCAATGGAAATATATACACGTATATTTTACCTGAATAACCAATGGATATAAATGTGCTTATATTATGGATTCAAACCTGGATTTGGATAATAATAAACAGGAACATACTTATTATGCTGTGACTCACCTAAAATTAACTGAAGTAATAGAAATACTCATCCGTAAAGAATATTTTCATGCATGAGTTAATCTAAGCCACATTACATGTGACGACTACCTAAAAGACTACCAATCAAAATTAAGTAAAACTCTTAATTGAATTAAATGCTATCCATTATCTTCATTATTATCTCTGTTGTCTTCATATATTGCACTCCTCTCTGTGAATTAACTGAATAACTAAAACTGTAAATTGTTAAAGAACTTGCATTCTTTCATATTATACTATTATTGGATGTATACCAAGATACTCAATGGACTGTAAATGAAATATTTGTTTGAATTAAGTGGAACTCTGAATTAAATGCTATCAGTTGTCATCATTATTATCACTGTTGTCTTCATATATTGCACTCCTCTCTGTGAATTAATTAAATAACTAAAGATGTAAATTGTTAAAGAACTATTGAAAGAAGGACTTTATTAGACAACAAATTACATTCTTTAAGTGCTATTAGTGGAAGTATACCTAAGAAACCCAATGGACCATAAATGAATAAAATAATGACTCCTCACATGGATATGAAAAAACTTTATTAGAAGGACTTGCAAATTAATTGTTATTAAATAAAATTGTTGTTACTTAAAATTAATTTTAGTTATCCAGTTGTTCAATTCTATTTTTTTTTCTTCATTGCATCACTCATCATTCCGTGCACTTGTTCACGAGAATCTCATGCCTCCTGAGCTATGTCTGGCATAACAAGACCTAGGTAAGTCAGGTTGTAGTGAGATGGAACTCTAGTGGCGCCGTTTGGAAAACCAAACATAAAAATGTCTAGATGCTTCCAGTCTCTATGGTGCTACATCCTCTGATGAGCAGGAAATATTGTTTTAGGGGGGGGGGTAACATCTGCAACATGCTCATCAGGAAATTGTTACAACTGAAGTAATAAAAAGGTTGTATGGCAGTCCAGTTACAATATATATACTATTAATGTATTATAAATTTCTTATTTACAATGCAATACATCTACATAATACAGGATGAGTCGGTATTGGATAGGGATTTATGCTCAAACTTTCTTGCATCCACTAATTATGAAGACTTGCACTTGGTGGCACTACTATATGGAGATTGCCATTGTTATTAAGAGTCTGTGTAAACAAATGAAATGCTGATCGTGTGATGTTTAGATGGTTTTATATCTTCCTGCCCATAGGATAATGGTGATTGTGGTTTTTGAAAAACCAAAGACACTAAAATGTATAGATGTTGAACTGAGTTCAGATCTACACGACTATATAAGCAAATAAACTTGGATTAAAAACATTGTTGTGTTTTCATCTTGGACTCCTATCTTTATAATTATTCAAATAGTAAAAGGTGGTTGCTGGAGGGTTGCATTATATCCTACGGTCTAGGTATAGTGCTCTCAAATCCAAAGCTCTTCACTGATAAAAGACACAAGCTAGGAACTAATCGGGAAATGTTGGATAAGTAGGCATTAGATAGAGATTTTATGCACAAACTTTCTTGCATCCACTAAAAAGGCTTGCACTTGATAGCACTACTGTATGGATTTTGCCATTGTTATTAATAGCCTGTGTCAGCAAAAAAACATGTCTTTAAATCAAATTAATTAAGAGAATAAAGTTTTTATGATAAACGAAATAAATTTCTATAAGTTTGTAACATTATAGTAAAACAATTTTTGAATTATTTATTCAAAACATTAAAAAATACATACAAATCTATTTAAATTATAACAAAAGATTTTTAATCAATTGCAGTAAGTTGTAATATATTATAAAGATAGCTTTGCAGAAGTTTAGCTGTTGTAATAAAATTCTTAGAAAAAATAAATTCTATTGAATAAAATTATTGGAGGATGAATAGATAGAGGGGGAAAAACATCTTGAATTAACTAACTTGTCTTCTTCAAAATTGTCAAGGAGCCATGAATATTAGTGTAATGGAATAAATATAATCAAGCACTATCTGAAGCTATGTGAAGAGATTTTTGAAAAACTATCACAAGCTATAAATAAATAATTACATGCTGAAATAAATAAATAATCAATCAAACAAGAGTGAAATAAACAACTATTAATAATTATATTTAAATATTTATCAAATGGGCTTTCATCTCCATTGAGACTTCTCAAGATATTATATTATACAATTCACATAAACAAATAATAATATTCACTCCATCTACTGGACATTATTTACATTATATTTCATTTTCTTTTTAAACATGTCCATATATTATAAATAAATAAATTTAACATATTATACATCTAGAAATGTTAACAATACCCCCCCCCCCCAAAATAATAATAATAATAATTAAATATATATTTTACATCTTTTAAAAAATAAAAAAATAAATTGGTATTTACATATGTACAACCATTTCCTACACTTTCCAATTGTTATGGCTGATAAGAAGTTGGATCAATCAACCCTCTGGTCTTTTCATCTTTAATATAATGTTCAACAACTATCTCATTCATTATCCCTCTTCTTAAAAAAATATCTAAATACTTTAATCCATTTTCTTCTTTCTCCATTGTAAATCTAATATTATACTTATTCTCATTCAATTCATTAAAATTTTTTACTAATACTTCTACTATTTCCTACAATAACAATATCATCTACATATCTACAATATTCTTTAATCTCATTATTACTTATAACTCTATCAATTATACTCTCTTCAATACTATCTACCAACATTGATGATAAAATACCACTAACTGAACATCCCATTATCCATCCTTTGCCTATATTCCAAAACTCTTCCTTATATTTAAAATATAATGCCTCATCTATTAATAATAATGCTTCATAAATAGTATTTATCCATTCTTCCGATAAAACATTACTTATTTTTAATTTTTCTTAATCTTAATCTTAAATTTAAAATTCTTTTAGAAATGGTTTACTATTTTGGCTAGAAAATCAATATTGAAATTACCTACAGCCAAAAAATATGTATCCCTAAAACTGTAGATATCAATAAGATAGTTGAAAGGATTAAACGTTTATAGCATTAACTAAAATCTTACAGGTATATTTTAATCATATATCAGTTATTTATATTCTTATAAAGTAAGATTTATTTAAAGTTAGCTGTAAATTTTAAAGCATTCAAAAATAATCTAATTTTGAAAAACACAGTTTATAGCAATATTTTAAAGAAGTAATACTTTAATGTAATTTTACATTTATTTTGTAAATAGAAAACTCATATAATAACATTATTTCATTTATCGAATTAATTATGTTATTATATTTTGAATTTACATTATTGCTCCATACTTTTGAAATTTATTTATTTTATTAATGTGATTGTAGCTAAACTCTGAACAGAATGTTTTTTTTTATTGTTCCTAACTGAAATTTCATTTAGTTCCAATAAGTGCCCAGGGTTATCTTAGCTTAACCTTTAGTTTGAAATTGTCTGATTTGTAAAAATGGAAATTAATTTAGTTAATGACTAAAATAGGATAATCTTGTATTGATTGTAATAATTATTGTATATTATGGAATTATATATAAACATTTCAAAAGTATATGTGAGTTACTTTGATAAGGGATGCTAGATAATAATTTGAATTAAAAGTAATATCAGAAATAGTTGGGAATTGATAAATAATTTTAAATGTATTTTAAAATAACTACTAATTCATTTTAATGTCTAAATGATATTAATTAGATATTATAAATAAGTTGGAATAAATATAATAATAAATTTTAAAAAAAATAATCTGTAAATTTTCATTAAAACAGTAATAATATTTATTAGATTCAATTTAGTTTAGCGTTTCACTTATAAAATTATTTTGACTTAAATATTCATTAATATTTGTATTGTTGAAGTTTTAAAAATAACTTTTAAACAATTAATGTGCATTCATTTATAGATTGCACATATGTGTAAATATGTCTGTGTATGCAAGAATGACATAAATATAAAAATAAAGAAATAATTTAGTTCTAACATTGATTTAGAAAAAATAAAGCAAATGAATGAATAAAGTTATTTAAAATGAAATATTTAAAAGTTTAATAAAGAAATAGCTCTGAATGTTGTATTTATTGTTATTGTGTTTTAAAGAAAATATTATTTAAAGAATATTACATAGCATTTGTTAAATAATGAACTTTTGACTTTGCAGCTGCGAGTCATGTGGTATGGGCAAATTATATTGATTACATCAGTAGATTGATTCCACAGTTAGTCTGTCAAGAATATTAAGGTTTAATAAAAATAATTTTTATTGGTTTTCAAATGAACTGACAATTAAAAGAGGGTGTATTAAAAATTATCAGATATAAAACAGAGATCCAGTTGTCATTCAGGGGCTGATCTTATTTTTAATTCTATCTATAGCTGGATCCTAAAATTTCTTTAATAAAAAGTAATTTTTTTAACCTTTATATTTTCTAAAAAAATAAAAGTATGTTTTTAAAACAATTATTTGAAATCGTCTTGTAGACATGAACTGCTGAATTTAAAAGGTAATCCGTTTTCTGACAATTTAAATTCCAGTTGAAACATAAAAACTATAGTAAAAAAAATGTTTGAAGGAAATTTAGCGTCTCTTATCCTATCTACGTTTTATTTATTCATTTTTCTTTATTTGAAAATGAAAATATTGTTAAAGCCTAAATTATTAATTATATATATGGCTAAACATTTTATTGCACTAAACTATAGTATATATCCTATTAAATTAAAAATAAACGTGAAGAAGAAATTAAAAGACATTCAAAATTTTAAAATATTATAATGAAAATATGTCAGCGTCTCCATAAAGTAAAACTGACTTTAAATTTAATTTTTCATTATCAATGCATGATATATACATGTAAATATGCTCTTAACTGAATAATGTTTCTGAGGAAAATATGTATTTTAAAATACTAATTCTCATTTATGCCCAGTAGTATGAAAAGAATTTGGAAGAAAAACTTTAAAAGAATCTATAAATACTAATAATGAACTCATGTATATCAAATATATAATAAATTGTTGTATATGACAGTACTTATAAGTAACTTTGGGATGTTTGATCTTATTTTATAAACCGAGGAATGTCCTTAATTATAAACAAAGTCTACTCTTATGTTTAAAAAGTAAAACGAAATTTGTTTAAAAGAGAAATACATTTTGAAATATTAAAAAAAATAGTGTTTAAAAAAAGAGTTCTAATTTTAAAAAAATATGTTTATTTAAAGGAGAACAGTGAAAGTTACTTAAAACGATACATTATAATTATTCTGCATTTGAACCCAGGATTATAAATATAAAAATGTACTCAGCTGAAAAATCTATTTTCCAATGCCAGCTTATGCTTATAGTTATGCCTATTTTATTTTAATATTTAAAATTATCTTTACAAAAGAAAGTGAAAGTGTTTATTTAAAGAACTATTGAACATTTTTTGTCTTGGAAATCATTGCCATGTTTTTATAAATATTTTGACTGAAGCTTCAAACTCAGATAGATAAATTAGCCTGAATAAATTATCTATATATTTTAAATGGAAAAATCATTAAGGAGCTGAAATATGAACTTAAGTTACTGTATTTTTTTTTATTGTCTGTTTTATTGGTTTTAAAAAAAAAATGAAACCATAAAAATAAAAAATTTATGCTATAAATATTTTATGTAACACTTTTGCATATATGTACAGGTAAACTAGGGTTATAATTTTAAAACTTAATGGGTTTATTAGAATAAGCAAATGTTTTGCCATTCTCAAGTAGGTTTTATTAATTAAGTATTTCACAAGTTAGTTTTATTTAATAATTTCATTCATAGAGAAGTAAATATTACTGTCTTAGTTTATTATGGGGAATGTTTCACTCAGTTTCATTTTAAATCTACCAAAGAATTTTATCAGAGAATTTCCATTCATTTGTTTTATGAGTGTTATATTAATAATAAATATAAATATTTTTTTATATGCATTGAGGATTAATATTCTCGCATTTAATTTGCAATCAAAAGTTCACTAGTTATTATATTTTAGTATTGCATATTTTATTATGTGCGCATTGTGCCTTGCCTAGAATTTTATATGCATTTAATTTTAAAGTATTTCATATAGTGGTCATTTGACACATAGTTTGCTTTGTTGGTTTGAACATTGAATATACATTTTTGTACTTTAAACTTCTTAAAAATAAATTAATTCAGGTGAAGTATATATCTTGCTATTAATTAGTATTTGTTAGCCTCATAGAGTTAGGCTTAGTTAATGATTTTGAGTATGTTTTATGGAGTAGACAACATCCTTATTGTATTGTATTTCCATGATTTGATAGTGCTTGTCCCCAAAAGAGGGTTATTATATTGTATTTTTCAGTGATGCTGATCACATTTATAAGCATTGGAAATCCCATGAGAGAGGATCGTGCTTTCTTGGTGTATCTTTTCTTGTTCCCAGATGTACTGTAGACGAGTTCCAGACATCTTAGTTTTTGCTCTAAGTTAGGTTTTTTTTTTGAAAGCCACCATATTCTTTTCCAGCTCTGAGGAGCTTATATGTTCTTATATTTTTTGCCTATCATTCATGATGACTTAATGCTAGTTCCACCACAGTAGGTGATGTTTGCATTTGTTTTAGATTAATGATGACAAGATATGTTTGTTTGAGGAACTTTGTTTCTTCAGGTAGTGGTAGCTATTTTAGGGCTCATAAGTATATCAATGTTTGAATTGTGTGGATATGATAGTTTATCATCAACAAGCTAACCAACAATAAATTCTATTTCTTATTAAGTATGTTAAATTATGCATATGTTATAAGTGGCAATTCACACATACTAATTTTAATATTTGCATCCAGAGTTTCGTCGCTGGATTTGTAAATCTGTTGCATCATTAATTTTAAAAACATTGAGGATAATAGTTTTATGCAGACTAAATTTATTTAAAAGAGTATAGCTGATCTCTGATGAATGAATGCCCCATACACTTACTTTAGTTTAATTTAAAAAAAAAAAAGTAGCTTAGTCTAATTTAAAAATATATCATTAGTTTTAATATTAGTTATGTCAGTATAACTAGTTGTAGTTTTCAAAATATATGCTTTTCTAGCTTAGCGTTTGTTAAGCTCCGGATTATAAGGTTAAGCTTAGGGTTTCAAATACAAACCTAGTTGTGTGTGTCATTCTGATTATTAGAAGACACCATAATGTCATGAATTATTTTAATTAAAAAAATTAGAAGTGTGCTTATTAAATACAGACATTATAATTAAAGTTCAAGATTTTGAAATCTCTAATTGTTTAAAAGAGATTAAAATCTAGTATTAAATAACCTTTGCCTGCTATTATGTATAACTAATATTTTATTAATGTATTTATCAGAATAAATAAGGTAAAATGTTTTAAGAGGGATAGTTTAAAACAGTAGCTAAAGAAGATGTATATTAATGTAAACCATGTAAAGTTTTTCAAAAGTCAAAATACTTGTATTAGGTCCCAGCGCTATATTGGCAATGCTTGTATTCCATTTTAATTTGTATATACTTTCTTACTGTTTTCCATAAATTAAATTATTATTATTTCAAAAGTTTTGTTTTGCTTATTTTGCTTTTATTAAATTTTTTTCCAAGTTCACAAAATCTTAAGTTTATTAAATTTTTAATTCAAAAGTTCACAAATATATCATAAAGTTAATTAAATATATTTGATATTGGTTTTAAAATTATAAAGCCATGCTAAAGTAAGTGATTCATAGATTGAATCACAATAACAGATAATTGCATTATATCAGATACATAGTTAAATGTTTAGTTAAAAGTTTATTTTTAAATTATCAGTATATCTTCTCAGATTAAAGACTATGCAATATGAGATTAAGAATATTAGTACTTCAGAAGAATATTTTAGTTACCATTATTTTAAAAGCTGCACATTATCTTATATTAACTGCACATTGTCTATCATTATTTTAAACTTTATATGCCCAAAGAATTTTAATCCATCTGTATTTGAGGTCTTGAGTAGGTTGTCTGTGAGTATGGGAAAGGCATAAAAAGTACCCTTGTCCTTTTCTTTGCTCGAGTAATATCTTGGATAATAGGCCATTATTAGTTTAAATTTAAATTGATTCATTAAATTTGTGAATTAATATTTATTTTGTTTATTATTCTAAGATTGAATATAATATAGTTATTCTATGGTCAGCCAAGATATCACTCATTTGTTTTATTCATTTCAGCAATTATTTCTTAGGCAACTTAAATTTTTATTTTGCACAAGAGTTTATTTTTTTTAGAAATCCCTGAGGTTGTTTACTCTTGTTGCCTTGTTAGATATAATTCAGAAAGATAATATTTTCCAATCAAAGTATTATTTATTCTTAATCAGAGTGTGTGATCTGATATAGGCCTACTCTAAGAACTATTAATTAATGATTTTAGATAATCTTTTGTGTGGTTAAGTAGTAGAGTATTAATGTGCCATAGTAGTTATAGTTGCATTAGTATTGGATTTGGTCTCTATCTGATTATACATCTCTGAATCATCATCTCTTTTTCTTTAAATTTATTGTAACCCCATTGAGCCGAGTCATTAAGTGTCTCTCATTTCATTTCTGTTCATATCATTTCTCATCTCTCTTTCACATTTCTTCTATTATCTCATCCATTTCATTATCCATTCCAAATCATTTCATTTCATTTTCTCTCTTTCACATCCCTGCTATCATCTAATCCATTTCAAATCATTTCATTTCATCTCTTCTTCTCCTTCCATCTCTATCCACTATATTTCATTATCCATTTCAAATCATTTATGTCATTTCTTCTTCTCTTTCCATCTCTATCACCACTACATATCATTTCATCCATTTCAAATTCATTTCATTTCTTTTCTTCTCTCTTCTTATCTCTCTCGTTTTCGTTCTCTCTTCTTTTCCTTTTCTTTTCTTTTCCTTTCTTTACCACACTCCCTCTTTCCTTTCGTTTCATCTTTTCATCTCTCTTTCTCTCTTTCATTGTCTTTTTTTTCTAATTCCATTTCTAATTAAACTTTTCTATTTCATTTCATTTCTTTTCATTTTTTTTCTCTCATTTCATTCTCTTCTTTTCTTTTCCTTCCCTCTCTAATTCTATTTTCGTAAACTTTTCTTTTCCCTTTCCCTCTCCTCTCTTCTTTTAGGTTACATTATAAAAGAAATAGCATTAAAAATAAATGTCTTTTTTCTGAATAATCTAATCAATGTCCTAACTATAGATATTTATATACACAATCATATCATTTCATCATTTTCAACCATAATTGTTCCTTTGCAAGTGAAGTTTTCCACAAGCTTAATTCAGTTTCTCTAATACAGAAGTTCCTCTTGTTCCATATCACATCAGCAAATTTCCTTATTTCATTAATCTCACATATGGTTTCTTTTTAGGTCTTTTAAATCTCTTGAGATTCATTCAAGACTTCAATTGTTTAACTATTATCATTTCTTCTAACAATACATCCAGACCAACTTCATCCAGTCTCTTCATTCTTTCAATGTTGATGATACCTGTTATTCTCTCATCCAAGTATTTGATTTTAAATTCTTTTTAGTCACTCCCAACATAGAATCTCTCCATACGTCACTGAATAGTCTGAAATTTCCATTCTTCTGTTAATTATACAAATCTCAAATCCACTAGTATGAAATTTTAACCTTTTCAAAAACAGGCAATTACCTTTAAAATTATTTCTACCAAAAGCACTTAATATATTATAAGTTTAATTCTTTAATTAATTTTATCCAATATGTTTTCACCTACGTAAATAATCTGACAAAGAGTTGATAACTTATTTTAATTCATGATTATCAATTTTTTTTCTTCTAAGAAAAGCCACTGTATATTAATTTCCCCATTTTAATCCACAAAACACTTCTCGTGAAATTGTGATAAAAAATTTTGAAAATATGGACTCACTCTATGATACATCTTTATAAATGTTAATCTTAGTATCATCATATAATCTAACCATTGCTATTGCATGTTGATAAATATTCTTTGGAATATGACGATATCCTGAGTCTATATCTTGATGATCCAAAGCTTTAATCACCACAGAAACAGAGAAATAAATGCCTTTTTATAATCTACAAATCCAAAGCACAATGGCAATTCATATTCCATTGATTTTTTCTATAACTTCTCTCGATGCTTGGCTGTGGCCCACTATGCTAAAACCACTTTCAAATCCAGCTTGCTCTTTTGATTGATTTGAGTCCAAACTTTATTGTAAATTAATTGTAATTAATTTAGTAAAGATTTTATATAAAACTTATAGAGACAATAGGTCTGTAATTTGTAATATCTCCTTTATTACTTCTCTTAAATATCAATATTAGTATTGCATTTTTCCGATCAACAGATTTATCTTTGTTATTTATACATTTGGTAATAATTTTGCTAACAACTTTGTATTCTTTACCAGCTTCTTTTTAATGTATCAATAATAATGCTATCATTTCCTGTAACTCTTCCCTCTTTTTCATGGATTTAATTGCATGTCTCATTTCATCATTTAAAATGTATAGCAATTTAGAAGCATAATTAGAACAGATTTGTTTTCTTGTTCTTTGTTACTATACCAATTTTTAAAAAATTCTTCCTATTTTTTCTATTCTTCCAATATTAAGATGTTTTATAATTTTGAAACTTATTTTTTTATTTAATTTTCTTTGCTAATTTCAACTATATTTTCTTTTTATTAACTCCTTTTCATACCATTTTACAGAATTCTAGATGTTCAATTCATCTTAATGGATCATTTTTATTTTCATATTTTACATCCATATATATATAAACAAGATATTACATTCTATTAAATGTCATCACTTGGCATAAATTAGCCAGTGTCATACTCAACTCAATTATATTCTTTAATGTAAATAGTCAATCAGTTCCCATTACAATCAACCATTAGGACAATAAAAAGTAAATATGGGATGATGGGAAAAACATTATCTTCCCATAAAATTGTCATAACCAATTAACATTGAATTAACAGCTATCACAAATATAGAAGAATCATGAAAATCACATACATAAGGATGAGCAAGGACCATGAGAGTCAACACAGAATAAAACCATATAGTAGTTATACCAAGAATAATAAATTACAACTTATGAGTTGTACTAATCAACAATCATCTGCAATCAGTTATCTCTTATGATTTGATTTAAATGAGATATGCTATGAAATATGTTATTTATCTAGCCATTGCCAAACTTAGGGCAGAATGTAACATTTATTTGAATGCACATACTTATGTGCTAAAATATCTATATTCAAATGCTGGGATACTAATACTTGCTGATCATCCCAATATTCTGGCCTTATGGTATCATTAGTCTACCTTTCAACTATAAACTAAATTTTCTCTAAAAAATAGAATGCAATGAATGGACTTTAAAGTTGATATCTTTGTGCCATCCAGAGTTATCATCTGGATGTCAGGACAAAAACAATCCTTACATCCATATAACTAAATAATATTGCTCTCTAGAGCTAGCTCAAGATCATATGACTCCAGGGACTGTAACTGCAAACAAAAAAAATGTATAGGATTATTATACTATAATTGAAATAGCATTAATGGGATAATTTAAATATCCCTAAAACAATAAGCTGTTATGAAATCAAGTCATACACACTGTTAATTCATAGACCAGATAGCTGGAGGAATAAAAATTTTATCACTAGATTTTTAAACAATTGTTTAATAAACTGATAATTTTTTTTTAAATGGCATAATATGATAATTCAAAAATATATTTTTGATAAAAATGTATATTTAATATTAAAAAACTGATTTAAGCAGTTGACTTTTATTCATTAAATTAGTTATAACTAAAATTCAAAAACAATTTTTAACAATCAGAGATAAGAAAATTTGAAATTAGTTTTTCAAAAAACCCCTTTTATAATAGAGGGAAAATCAAATGAATAAAAAAAATGTTTTAAAAGAAAATGTTAAATTAATAAAATGATTCATTATGACTCACTTATTTATATAAAAAAATTATCTAACAAAGATAATAATTTTAAATTAACTAGCATCCTTTTTATAATTTTGAAGGGAAAATAATATGAAGGAAAAAACATGTTTTCATGAAATAAAAAAAATACTAAATATTGTTTGTTAATTATTAACAATTATTACTTAATTTAAAACTTATCTATAAATTTAAGTATAATGTGCACATTATAGTACCTTTTTACCATGGATTTATTCTTCTTTGGAATCTTTATCAGTTGTAAATTACATTTTTTCCATGTTGGATTTTTTCTTTTGGCTTCTCCATTAACACTTACTCCCAGGCTATTATACCCAATCAAATTTTTCCCATTTTGTAATAGAATATTTTCAGGCTAACACACAAAAAGAATTTATCCATTTTTTTCTTTCTAATAATTTTCCTGATCAGGCTAACGTATAGAGATAGACACTCATACTCTTGGCTGGAGACATGGCTTGTTGCAGATTATCTCAGCGCTATTCTTCTATTTTACATATTTCAGTTAAGGCTATATGATGCAGTTTATGATGCTTAGCTCCTAGCTAAAGCTTAACACATAATTCTTCTTTAAATCCATTTTAGAAAACCTTTTTCTAGACTAGTAGTGTGCTCACCACAGGTAAACTTTTGCTTCTATCTTTTTCAGTAGCTAAATCAGGAATGATGGCTACTGTTTCCTTCAATAGTTGAGTCAAAAAACCAGTCCTCTTCAACAAGTGAATAAAAAAAACTGCCGCTGCTGCTTTCATCTGCTGGGTCTAGAATACCTTTTGCATACAAAAAATACAAATATGAACTTTTTAAATTCTCATAAAATAAGCTTCATATCTCTTCTCCCTCCATGTAACTTTTCACTATTACTAAATACTACTATTATTATTACCCCTAATCCACCACTGAATCTGCCTGTCTCAATCCTGATTCTATTTGTATAATTTATTTTCCTTGCTTTATTCTACAATTCTATCCTGTTTGTGCATGTGTGACTAATTTCTTTATTCACTATTATTTTTTATCATTTATTTTTAAGTATATGTGATACATAAAATGAAGTTCATAAGCCAAACCAATTGTCAAAACTTTTTTCCAGAGCTCTGACAGCAAAAAAATAAATAATGATTGCAATACTGGAATAGATACAGAAACCAGCCATGGACTACAAGTACACAATACAACATGAACATCAGGAGAGTTATCTCAATTTAGCATTATTGTAAACAATTTACAACCCGAATTATAATAATGCAAAAACCTTTGCAATGTCCTACTCCTTTGAGTCTTAGAGTCTGATAAATACACTACTTCAGAACTATGCCTTGCTCATTTTGTATGAGATTTAGAAGCTAGGGTTCATGGCAGGACTAGGTTATCTGACCATGATAAACTGGAAACATAAAACTCGAAAATGAATTGTTATAGTATTGAGATAGAAAACTCCTTGGAGTTGCATGAAACCATTGTACCTTAAGCCAATAGTAAACCCCCCCCCCCACCATCTATTACCAATACTGAAATTATAGCTAGACAAACTCCAGAAGTCAAAAGCTTAATCCCATCTCCAAAAATCATACTTTGATTTTATATTTTACTTTACATACAAACACTTTTTCAAATATATATTCACATCACTAATTTTTATATTTTATAATCAAATTATAATTTAATCATCATCTATATTCTTGTCACATATTTCCCTATAATATTTTTTTAAATTAATTCTGCATCAAAATATTGAGTTTCTTTCTCAGGTGTAAACATATTTGAAATTCGTTATGCTACCATTTTATATATGGACCATCAGAACTTGATCATCATCAGGCCACAGTTGGGTCATCATTTGTAATGGTACTGAAGATGAATAACATGGGGAGATGGAAAAGAACATCATCATTCCCATGATCATAATCATCAGTGAGCATTGAATAAATAAATAAAATGAATTAAGAAATAAGAAGCATGTAAGAAAGAAATAACTATATAAGTGGTACATGTTGAGCATCATTGATCCAGCTGAAAAGGATAGTAGGAAGTCTTTTTTAACTCAACTGTTGAAGAAAATAGTAGCAGTAATTCCTGATTAAGTTGAAAAAGATAGAAGCAAAAGATCAGCTGTGGATAGCACACTACTAGTTTAGAAAAAAATATTTCAAAAATGAATTTAAAGAACAATATGTGCTAAGCCCTAGTTAGAAGCTAAGCCATCAACCTTATCATGCAGGCTTCAGTGACAAATGTAAAAGAAAAAAATATGCCTGAAGTAATCTGTGATAAACCTTGTCTTCATCCAAGAGCGTGTCTCTATCTCTGTGCTAGTCTGACCTGAAAAATTATTAGAAAGATAAAAATGGATAAATTCTTTCTGTGTTAGTTTGAAAATATTCTATTGCAAAGTGGAGAAAATTTGACTGCATACAATAGCCTGGGAGTAGGTGTTAATAAAGAAGAAAAAATGTGGGGGGGGGGGAATAAAATTTACAACTACACAAGGACTCCAAAGAAAAATTAATCTATGGTAAAAGGTAATGTGCAGATTATATTTAAATTTATAGATGAGTTTTAAATTAAGTAGTAACTGGTAATAATTAATAATGTTAATTCCAAACATTTTCTCGAAAAAATGTAATTCAATATAATACATACAACACGTATACTAAGAAAAGCTTAATACTTTACAATAAAAAATGTCAAATACATCAAAATAATATGCTGAGCATGCTTTCAAATAATTAGTAGTCATACTCATAGCTATAATTATCAGAGAGGATAGAAAAAGTGATTTACATAAAATTTGATTATAAGATATAAATGAATTTATTTAAATGAATCACTTTTTTGACAGAGGGATGCAAAACTTTCTTGTTGATTGCATGTAAATTGTCGGCAATGTTCCAGGCCTCTAACTTTATGTTTAGCATTGTTTCTTTCACCAGATAACATAGAAAATACCAGATTATAATCTGTGATTTATTGGTGGAAAATGGAAACACCCAATGAGAGAGCTTGTCACGGATATAAAAACATTATACAATGACAATCCACAGAGAAAAAAGATTATTGGTCCAATAGTTCAAACAGTTTGTAAACAAATCAAGGTAAAAAATAATAATTGATTTAAAGATATTGAGTCCACTAAACAATATTTTTATGAGAAAGACATTATTTGCATTAAAGAAGAAGAATCAACTTGTCTAACTTTGTACACAAGATTATTGCACAAAAATTAATAATTTAAATGTCAAACTAACAGATTCGTATAACTTTAAAAAAAAAGACAAATATATATTTACTTCATCAATTCTTCAAAAGTTCTATATTAAGACATTTATTAAATGCGAATATTTTAAAATTTACCTGTGAGCTGCAACTCTATCCAGAATATTTGATAACATAAAATTACCTAAAATTGAATGCTTTCTTAGCTTAATGATTGACATTGGTGGAGCCTATTACTAGAAAGCTACAAAAATGATAAACCAATGGTTTACTGAACAACTCGATTTGGCAGATTTACCGACAAATCATCATTTGAATGTGTTAATAAAATTACAAATATAACAATCTGTAATCAATAGCATCTCATGTTATTGGATGTGAAAGAATTATATGGTTCTATTTCCCAAAAACTATTCATCCAAATAATTAAAGACATTCTAGTTAAACCTAAGTATAATCCTCAAAAAAACAATTTATTATTGAATGCCTGAATTAAATTAACTAAGATATTAGAGCCCTATCTAATGGAAGAGAGGTGGCCTATGGGTCTTCCTATGAGTGGCATAAAATCTAGTATCGCATTAAATAAATTTGAAAAAGACATTCCTAAATACTCAAATTAAAACCCTCCCTATTATATATGAAATACATTGATGATGTCCTTATTTGTGCCCCAGACACACAAATTAAAGAAATACAGCCTGATCTCATACATAAGTCTTCATTGAAATGGAGTATACATAATGATGATAATCTCAAAGGTAATAGTTTTTAGGCATATATTCAGCGGAAAAGTACTCAAGTTATAAAATGTTAGTTAAATCCATCCAAGTGTGAGAAGTTATACACTCCAAACCATTAACACTTAATGCTCATAAGTTTTCAGATCTCAAAGTGTTTTTACATAGAAATCATAACCTTTGTAAATTCAAATCCAATCGAAAAACTAATATGGAAACATACATCAATGATTTACATAATATTGGATACAAAGATTCAGTTCTTATTATATCTTTAAAACATTCTATGCTAAAATTAGGAACAGAAAAATCCTGGAAATGACTTAAATACATACAGGGGGCTACCCACAATATAAACAAAATCTATGCGAAACATAAGTTAGTCTTCACACTCCTCCCATCCTGAATCGCCCAATTAACACTATGAAAGATAAGTTGCTTCAGAGCAGGTTTCCCAAGTTGTGTATAAAACTATATGCAAAAACACAACTGCAATGCAGTTTACTTTGGAGAATCTTATGTCAATCTCTCTACAAAAATTGTGCAACACAAATATCAATACAATAAAGCTAAAACTAGAACTCACATCTACCTGTTTTGTCTCTCCCACAAAAAACAAGGCTAAACACAAAATTAAAAAAGCCTGGCACATCACTAACAATATACATGCAATCATCAAGAAATCCCCTGCCAAAAAAATGGCTCATTTAAATATATTCAATTACATCTTGTAATCAGATTTTATGTAAATCACTACTTTTGTGATTCTCTCGCAATCTTCTTGGATAATTATAGCTATGAGTATTTCTAAAAGTTAATTGAAAGCATGCTTATACTATGATGATGTATTTAATATTTTTATTTTAAAGTATTAAACAAGCTTCTTACTATAGGTGTTGCATGTATTAGTACATTGAATTAATAATATTGAGTATTTTTTTTGTTTCATGGAAACATGTTTTTTCTTCATATTATTTTACCTCCAAAATTATAAAAAGGGTGTCACTTAAATTAAAATTTTTATCTTTGTTAGGTAATTTATTTATATATAAATAATAATTGATTATAATGAATCATTTTAATAATTTAACTTTTTTTTTATAACATTTTTTTTTATTCGAGTTCCCCTCCAAAACTAAAGCCTACACATTTTATATTTCTCTTGTTTACAGTTAGTCCTTAGAGTCTTATGATCTTGAACTAACTCTAGATAGTAATAATGATTAGTTATATGGATGATCATCTTTAAAGTCCATTCATTGCATTTTATTTTTCTAGAGAAAATTAAGTTTATAGTTGGCGTGTACACTCATAGTACCATATGGCCAGAGCATTGATGATGATCCACATGTCTCAGTATCCCAATATTAATTTTATTATTTTTTATGATAAATATTTTAGCACTTAGGTATGTGCATCTAATTGATAAATATTTTAGCACTTAGGTATGTGCATCTAAATGACAGCATTATATTTTTGCCTTAAGTTTGGCAGTGGCTAAATAATTAACCTGTTCATAATGTATATCTTAAATCCAGTCACAAGGTTGATTACTGATTGTTTATGATTGTTGACTGTTAATTTATTATTGTTTATATGTAATGCCAGCGTAACTTGTAGTTTATAAGTTATTATTATTAATATATTTATAGTTATATTGTTTGCTGATTTCATGCTCCTTTTATATGCTTATTCACTTATATTTGCATGCGAAAGGTAAGCTAAAATGGCAATTTGGTACCAGCAATACTTTATTTTCATTCTATCTGCAGGAAGTTTCATTCAGGACTCTTTGCAATAGTAACACCATTTTTGTGAAATTTATTATTTGTATTGCTGAGAACTATGCAATGTAATTAACATTACGTTTAGTAGGCCAAAATATAGCGCTTTGGTGGAATAATTTTGAACATTTTTTTTGTTACATTTTTTTTCATGTAGTTGTAAAATTGGTACATTGACAATATCTGTAATTGTAAACTTAGTCCTTTGACTATATCTGAAGTTTAAAGTTGATACTTTGACAAAAGTAATTGTATGTACACTATCTGGTGTTTGAAATCCAAAGAACTTCTGTGAGAATCGCATTACTTCATGGCTATCTACAATAAGGCAATGGCAGGCATAAATCGTGTAACACTTATCGTGCCAGTAAATGAAATGTTAGATCTTCTGGCTATTAGCGCATAATCTTGGGTTCATGGCAATTGATGCAGAAACTTCAAACTCTGGAATTGACAATGAAGTGGTTAGTGAGATGGCTGCTAAAGAACAATGTCCTATGCCGGCATTGCAATGAACAGTGTTTACTGGTGAGATATGCTTATGGCATAAATGGTGTGAGATGGCAATGCAGATTATGTTGATGCCATATATCCATCAGACCCGGCTTTTCCCAGTGACCCATATTATTATAGATGGGCAGGCTGCATACAATAACTTAGGCGGAATTTATAATAGAGCATATATGCATTGGTATTGTGCACCAAAACTTTGTGGATCCACACAACAGATATCCATATACAAAATGCAAAGAAACTATGGATGCATGCAAAACGTAAACTAAAATGGCAATTTGTAACCAGCAATACCTTATTTTTATCCTATCTGCAGGAATTTTCATTCAGAACTCTGCAATAGTGACACCATTTTTGTGGAATTTATTATATGTATTGCTGAGAACTATGCATTGTAGTTCAAAATTATTTGACAGAGCACATGTATTTCGCCCCCATAAAGATGTTTATCTATTTTTTATTATCAGGCAATAAAGACTTTTATTATCAATCCATTGATCTGGAGTAAAAAAAGGTTACCGATCAGTGAACTAGATAAACACTGTACGAATTACTGTCCATTGTACTTTTCGCTTATACAAAGATAAAATTCGCAAAGCAAATTCCTATAGGTAGGATTGGAATAAAGTATTGCTGGTAGTGTGGAAAATATGTGGATGAGAGATAAACACAAGCTCAAACATCAGTGTGACACCACCAGTACTTTATTCGAATCCTACCTACAGGAATTTGCTTTTAGGACTCTCTACATGACTGACGCCGTCTTTGCGAATTTTATCGCTATTATAAACGAAAACTACAATGGACAGTAATTACGAATGAACTTATTAATTCTGAATTTATTAATTATGAATAAACTTATTAAACGACAATGGACAGTAATTATGAATGAACTTAATACGGAATGTGCGTAAAATTTTGACTGCGTAACATCCGGGCCGTTTATTTTGTTATTATTTTAATAAATTATTTTTATCGGATATTTTTTATAATATAATTATTTGTTATTAATTATTTATTTATAATATAATTTTATGCAGCCGTGTATTTGATACTTCACAACAAATTTTTAAATAATTCGACAAGAAACACTCTGGTGAAAAAAATGTGAACTACAAAATTTTGTCGTGATCTAGTAAGTTCATGTTTACCAATAATAATCTTAATTATAACAAATAAATGCTTCAAGTATTTATCAGAAGGTTTGTGATGATGAGATATGCTGGACTATTTCCATCATCTATGAGTGAATGTTGAATGTATATAAAATTTTAAACTTTCCAAATACAAACAATTTGTTAGTAATAACAAACAAATAGTGTGTTATTACTAACAAGTTGTTTAATATTTGGAAAGTTTAAATAAAGCTTAAAATTTTCTATACATTCAACATTCACTCATAGATGATGGAAATAGTCCAACATATCACATCTAAATGTTTCAAGTTTTTAAATAATAATGATGAATTTATTTTTTATTGTGATGTTGATAAATTTGATCACAATCATTATATTCTAATTTTTATTTTGAAAATAATTTCTCACAAAGAGAACATTTTAATGGCTTATTAAAAACAGATCAACATCTATTAGTATTTAAATAGCATATACATATTTTATTGCAATATAAAAATAATAAAAGCTTACTTTTTTTTTTCTTGAAGTTTCAAATTACGATCGGGATCATTTGATTGCAGAGCTGCAGTTAAAAAAAAATTTTTTTTCTCTCCTCCCAAAAAAAAAATTTTTTTTTTATAATGTTTCCCTTCACAAGAAATTTCTTATTCTTTTTCGTTCATTTTTAACTTAAAAATTTCCAAAACATTTACATTTATTAGATGTGATATGTTGGACTATTTTCATCATTTATGAGTGAATGTTGAATGTATAGAAAATTTTAAACTGTATTTAAACTTTCCAAATACAAACAACTTGTTAGTAATAACACACAAATATTTTGGATAGTTTAAATAGTTTAAAATTTTCTATACATTTAACATTCACTCATAAATGATGGAAATAATCCAACATATCACATCTTATAATATACCATCATTATAAACCTTCAGACAAATATTTAAATTTATTTTCTATCAATTTGTTTGTTTATGAAAATAAATTTTAAATTAAACAAAGAAAAACTCTCCATACAGTAGTGCCACCTGTGCTAAACAGAGTAATCAATGGATGCCAGAAGGCTTGTGCATAAAATCCCTATCTAATGCTTACTCATCCAATATCCCCAGACTAGTTTCTGGCTTGTGGCCTTTGTCAGTGAGGAGCTTTGGATCTGAGAGCACTGCATCTAGATCTTAGGATCTAATGCAATCCTCTAGCAACGACCTTTTATCTCTACTTAACTACAAACCTATGAAAATGAAAACAAAAAATATTTTCAATCTAAGCTCAATAGCTTATATAGTCATATGGGTCTGAACTCAGTTCAGCATCCATACATTTTGGTGTCTTTGGCTCTTTAACAACCATAGTCACCACTATCCTATTAGACAGGATTGGTGTTAAACCACTAAGCATCACATGATCACATCTCCTATACTAGCACATAATTGTTTATAAACAAAGCAAAACTCTCCATACAGTAGTGCCACCTGTGCTAAACAGAGTAATCAATGGATTCCAGAAGGCTTGTGCATAAAATCCCTATCTAATGCCTACTCATCCAATATCCCCAGACTAGTTTCTGGCTTGTGGCCTTTGTCAGTGGAGCTTTGGATCTGAGAGCACTGCATCTAGATCTTAGGATCTAATGCAACCCTCTAGCAATCACCTTTTATCTCTACTTAACTATAAAACTATGAGAATGAAATTGAAAACACAAAAAATATTTTCAATCTAAGCTCAAT
The DNA here is from genome assembly GCA_028023455.1 of Epiperipatus broadwayi. NCBI lineage: Eukaryota > Metazoa > Onychophora > Udeonychophora > Euonychophora > Peripatidae > Epiperipatus > Epiperipatus broadwayi. Next base: position 61,676 of record JAQFVV010013421.1, on the reverse strand, counting down.
AGCTTATATAGTCATATGGGTCTGAACTCAGTTCAGCACCATACATTTTGGTGTCAGAAACTAGTCTGGGGATATTGGATAAGTAGGCATTAGATAGGGATTTTATGCACAAGCCTTATGGCATTCATTGATTACTCTATTTAGCAGAGGTAGCATTACTGTATGGAGAGTTTTGCTTTGTTTATAAACAATTATGTGCTAGTATAGGAGATATGATCATGTGATGCTTAATGATTTAAATTTTAAATTAGTGTACCTACATAACAAAAATTATTTTGAAATGGCCGTTTTACTTTTTGCGCATAAGTCATGCGACCTCTAATAGTGAAAATTATAGACTTTAAACTACCGAAGTGTAATTATTGCAAGTTATATTTTCCTATATGAGATTTTTAAAAAAATTATTTTTTTTTTTCATTATGCATTTTAATGATACAAAAATCTCATTAAAGTTTTTGATGTTGCTCTAATACTAAGTTACTAAATAAATTGTGCTAAAATATAATCGCAAACTGTAAGAAAATACATGCGATTATTTACTAATATTATATTTATCTCTTCATGCTGTTCATTAGTAGTTAATAAAATATTGTGATAAAATGTAACGATTGCTTTTTTTTTTTTTTACTGTACTTAAAAAAGTTTATTAAGATAGATATAATATTTAAATTTTAAATGAATTACTTTTTGTTTTCTGTATTTAATGTAAGATTCCCAAAGGTTTGTGATTTAGCTGCTAAATGGATGAGAAAAATACATTCGCGATATATTGAAATTAAACTAAAAAAAAAGTTATAATACTGTCAAATTAAATATAATTAATTAAGATGTTTATGATTACAGAATTTGCAAAATGTCTGCTGTTACAAAGTAATAAAATTCCATGATTATTTTTAAAATTACTAATTTGACAGAATACGGTAATTCTAAGAATCATTTTTACAGCATCAAGGAGACAAAAAAAAAAATTGTAAAAAAATACAATGACTGCTATAAAAAAATTACACCTATAAAATATAATTTTCCTATGGCTTAGTTAAGAGCAATAATGGAATGCATGTGTGTTACTTATCTATACACTTATACATTTAATATACTTGAAAGTTGTAATAAATTACTTTACCATTTTCTTTTATTGTAAACATAGTTGAATAAACCTATTTTTGATAAAAAAAAGTTGTAAACATTAATTCTTATTAAGCATACGGTCAACACATAAATACATATAAGGCTTTATCTTTAATACTATGCGTCTTTTGAGTGCTTAATTTTACCACGAGAGCGACCTCTACAAATCTTAACACAAGATTACGACTTATAAAGATAAGAGTGGCATCTTATCTTCAACCTACTTCGTAATTATATAGGCAAATCTAATCTTATCTTTATAAAGTTGTAATCTTGTGTTAAGATTTGTAGAGGTCGCTCTCATAAAATTAAGAAATCACAGTGCATCGCATCACTCAAAAAGCCACAGTATTAAGGTTAAATAAAGCCTTATATGTATTTATACTTGAAAGTATAAATCAATTAATGCATAACACTTATTGAAACTCAAATATAATACATGAATTCAAACCAATGCTAGAATATTTCAAGTAGCGATGTTGAAATGTTCTAATATTAATTGGTATTTATTTACTTTAAAATATATGTAACTCAATAGCAAAGATTTTTTTCTCATTTCTGGGTAATTGTAATATTCATACAGAAAAGTCTATATATTTTAAAGTTAGCTTTTATTCATGCTCAGCATGCTTTTGATATCATCATCATCAACCATTATCAATCCACTGCAGGATGAAAGTCTCTCCAAGTTCAATCCATCTTCTCCAATCTTTAGCTTCTCTTCTCCATATCACCCCTGCACCCTTTATTTCATACATACATCTCACATATGGTCTCTTTCTGGATCTTTTAGAATATCTTGGAATCCAGTTTAAGATTTCAGTTGTCTGTCTATTACCATCTCTTCTAGCAATATGTCCAGCCCAACTCCACTTCAGTCTTTTAATTTTTTCAATGAGGTCAGTGACACCTGTTTGTTCTCTTACCCATAAATTGTGTTTTCAATCTTTTGTTACTCACAACATGCATCTCTCTATACTCCTTTGAGTGGTCTGAAGTCTCTGTACTGATCTTCTATTAAGTATCCAAATCTCAGATATCAGAAGCATGAGTAAAGCTCAATTTAAAATATATAGACCATCTTTTCTGTATAAATGTCCAGAACTTTTATGTCAAAATTAAAACCATATGTTATAAATTTACATGAACTAATATTCATATAAATTATAAATAATTAGAGTAGATTAGTAATTAAAAGAATGCAAAATTCAAAAACACCTCATCAAATTATTAAAAAAAAATTAGAAACTTTCAGATAACTGAAAAACTAATTAATAAAACTAATTAGTTGTTCTAAGACAAAATCTTAGAATAAAGATCAAATGAAGATAACAAATGGAATCAAGCGATTTTAAATGTCATCCTGATCTTAATTATGATTTCAGTAATCCTTCAGGCAGAACTGTAAATCGTTTTGTTGTCTATTAATATTATAACTCAAATCTTGTGTCAAATTTATCTTTACTAAATGCTTAATATTTACACTAAATTTTGATGTTTTGGTGATCTTTTTTATTAATTTATGTTTCCATTTGAATTCTTTATTTTGAAGCCAAGATTGCAGTTTGTTTAGGAATCCAGACAAGAAGGGATTGAATTTGTTTGATAAAAAGTTTTTGATTCATTAGTGGTTTTATTTATTTAGCAAACAGACTTTTTTTTAGATAACTTGACTATAAAGGAATCAATAGAGCATCCAACCAGAATATAGATTTATTAATGACTTCAATTTTGCCTCTGCATTCATAGATTTGATAATCATTAACTATGTGATTCATGGTTTCTGTTGATATATATATATACAATTCCATTTAAGAAGCAGTGGATGATGACTTGTTCTGAATATGTTAAGGAAATTCCAGTTGTATGTAGGAAGATAAATAGCTAGCTGGCTTTATTGTTGCAACTATTAAAAAGAAAAAATGTTTGGAATTTCATAAAAATTCCATTTTTTTTATCTTAATTCTTTACTAATTTTTAATTAAACACACAAAACGAAGTGATAATATGTTGGACTATTTCCAAATACAAACAACTGTTTGTAATAACAAACAAATAGACAACACAAGTTATTGGATTAACAATGTTTTGAGTGGTATTATTCTGCACTCTTTTTTCAGTGTTGCTGGCCTGACCAATGACAATTTAGCATAGGAATCAAACTCTCATTGTTAGATTCTGAGATATTCTGTCAAAAGCAACAATCAATAGACATTTCATACACTTATCTATGAGAGTTGATTCAAATCCTAATTCATCCTAGTATTTTAATAATTTTTTCTAAGAGCAAGGTTCATTAGAGGCTTCCAAACACTATGTATTGACACACACAATTGACTTATACGATTATTTGCCATTTTCATATGAGCAGTTTCTTTGATTTTTCTGCCGTGCACCTTCTCCTTTCTATCTAATATTTTTGTATTTTCTCAAGTGAACATATGTTCTGCTACTGTAGACACATCTGTTTTTCTTTTCTAACCATTAGTTTGTGTTCTTTTAATCACTGTTAAACAGGACAAGTGGTGTAAACACTTTTTTCCACATTCACATGGTCTTTCATAGATGCTGTGTGTGGCAATATATATAGGGAGTTTTGCCAGTTTTAACAAGTTATACACAAGCATAAGAGGGAGTGGTCATATGATGTTTATTGACTTAAAACCAATCTTGCCTAATAGGATAGTGGTGGCTATGGTTATCAAAGAACCAAAGACACCAAAATGTATGGGTATTAAACTGGGTTCAAACCCATATGACTATATAAGCTAATGGGCTTGGATTGAAAACATTAAGGTGTTTTCGGTTTAAGACTCATAGTTTTGTAGTTAAATGGAGATAAAAGGTGGTTGTTGGAGGATTGCATTAGATCCTAAGATCTAGATGCAGTGCTCTCAGATCCAAGACTCCTCACTGACGAAGGCCATAAGCCAGAAACTAGTCTGGGGATATTGGATGAGTAGGCTACTAGATGGGGATTTTATGCACAAGCCTTCTGGCATCCACTGATTACTCTAGCTTGCTGTGTGTGGCAATATATATAGTGAGTTTTGCCTGTTTTAATATCTTGGATTACTGTCCTATCTTCATTAATTTACGTCTTGTGTTGTTTCCTTCAAAACAGAATCTTTTTGCTATATTGTCATTAGCTTTTGATTTTTGCTCTAAATCTTTTTTTTTCTAAGTCTGTATAATATCTTACTTTTGCCACACTTATTAAACCTATTATTTTGAAATTTCCTTGTGAGTATATGACATTTTTAGTTATTAAAATGATCCTAAAGTTTTAAATACAACTTTAATTAATATTTATGCCTTAAATATTTTTACTCAATTTTTACACTGAAGAGAGCTCATGGATAAATCACCACACACTATGCAAACTGCAACTCTCTGACATCTTATTAAGTCTACAAAAAATACAATGTTATAGGGGTCATACACTTCAATTTTATGAATCCTATATTTTGTTTGTTATTTCACAAAAATCTGTTTGTTGTTTTATTGCTTACACACTATTAATTTTAGTAAATTTATTTTTTACCAAAAATAGTAAAACTTGAATGGTTTATAAATTTATTTAGATCTTATATTACAAATAATACATGTATGTGTATACATAAATTGTATTGTAAACTTCCTTTAAATTTGAACTGAATAGATATTTTAATATATTTAAAGTAGAGTTTGATTTGCTTTCCCTCAAGTAATTTTAAAATATTTATTGTGAAAGAAACTCTTGATAAACAGATCAAAATCTCTATAAAATGCAGCATACGGTTTTTAATTAAAATATGAATTTTAGAAATAGAATAATTGTAATAAGAGAAGCACAACACAGAAACAAGTTCAGAACAACAGATCAGAAAAATTCTCTCGGCTAAAGGTATTGTAAAAATGAATGGATAGAAATGAATTATCTTCAAATTATTGTTTGCGCATAACAGCATGCAAATTCCTTCACAACAATCTGGGTAAATTCATTTGGCGACACTATCAACCTTTTTAAAATAACACGTTTGTGAAATAGTACTTGAAAGATCTATAAACTGAAATATAATTTGTATTAGTTTAAAAGTTAGTGGAAATATTATTTGAAAATATATAAAAAAAAGTTTTACAAACAATCACCTTTTAAAACAACACAGTTTTGAGAGAAATATTGGCACACTAATTTTTAGCACTTTTGAAAGAAAGATTGCAATAAAAAAGAAGTCGTAAAAATTACCTTTTTAAAAAAAAGAAAAAACATTTTTAGAGACAAAAAAAGAGATCAATTTTTAAAAGGAAATAATTTTAAAATACATCAATTTATCAGAGAGCGAAATAGAATGTAACAATATTACGTCTGAAAGCAGATTTAAATAGTTATGGTTTCTAGATTAATCACACCTTCATATTATACGCTATTGATATTTTAAGAATGTACATATAAAACAACTCTACTAAGCGAGTATCAATATTGCTTAGAAACGGCACAATTTTTCCGTGCGTAGTGTGGAGAAACAGCACCACGTAGTGGGCTAGATTGCTGGTAACAGACGATGTAAGCTAGATGTGTTTACCTATGGCTATCAGTGCCGCCACGTGGGCAGTAGTGCTGGCAACTACTTGGCATAAGGTTCCTGTGTGTATGCACAGTGAACAGCACCACCTAGTGGTTGGAACTTGCATCATTGCTTTTGGCCCCCTACTCTGTGGTTGACATGGAAACAGCACATCTTGCGGCCACATGGGGTGTAAGTTACAATTACCATTTAACTTTATTAATTACTACTTTCTGTCCATCAATTATAGCATTAAATTTTACACAAGAAAAGTTTTGATAAACATTACCGCCCTGAAAAAGTTTTAAAAATGTTATCCTCTGAGAAAATTTAACTAACCATTTATAATGCCTTCACCACTCAGTCAATAACCACAGAACTATCATATTACTATACATCATGATAAAAATTTAAGACAAAATGTGTAAAATCAAATGATAATAATAAACAAAATACACTAGAATAACTCTACAAAATTAAAAATGCCTGTAAAATTACCATGTAATTTCTTTACTATTGCCAGCTTACAGCTTCTTCCACAATCTTGAGTAGCAATATAACATTAATATTTAATCTAATTAAACTCACACAACAGTAACATTCCAACATGAATGGCAAATTTTCTACAAATTGTGAATATTAACACAATTACCCTGTTTATTCAACATATTATCTGCATTATTTATAAAATATCACTTAAATTTTTTTGTTCAAATCATTTTCCACATGCAAAACAAAAGCACTATTAAAGCAGAATTCTTCAATACAAATCACTATATTTTCTGAATAACTAGATTTATACATATGCATAATAATATATTAAAAATCATAATTCAATAAAAAATTATTTAATAAGACAACTTTTATAATAATATTTAATTCCACCAACCCGGATTTCGCCCCTATACTGGAGTCTTATCAAGAAGTAAATACACTTATTAAAGTTACATTACAATTCTTCCTTTTCTACAGCAACTCCACCTACAGGCTTCATTTTACATTACAATATCAAAGATAAAACATAAACAGAATCTTCTATTTCCTATTCATCGTATACATAAATAATTATACATATAATTTACACATAAACGTGATCTAAATCATAATCATACATTTACATTATACAATCACTCATTTATATCTTAATATCATTCATAAATTTCCCAATCTTTCTCACATACCTATATAACTATATTTAATATTTTAAACTCAACATAATTATAATGATAACCATCTATATAAATATATTATAACGGAAATGGTTATTCGTACAGTTGATTAATTATCTGTTCTTTCAACTATATTTATTTCGATTATTTTATTCTACATTATACTTATTTATTATATTCATTTATTCTTTTCTTAACTTTTATTTCTATCCATTTATTGTTTACAACTTAGATTCTTTATTATCTTATTCATTATTTTAACCAACACCGTTACAATACAAGCAGAGAGCTAATACAGATACAAATTTACCTTCATATCTGAACCCCAAGGCAATACATACATATCTTGGCGTTATTTTTCCCAGCCAAGAACTCTCGGCTGCTGAACAAAGCAAACTATTTCAAAGAAACTTAACGAATGTCCAGTGCTTGCTATTTATTTTTTAGAATTGGGATTTCACACAAACAAGCAGCACATGAATATTTTAAACAAATCAGTATGCCCCTTTAATCACTAATTACAGTTTACCCCCTGTCATAGCTTGGTGATAGGAGAATAAAGCAAGGATACGAAATTTAATGACAAATATGTTTAATAATAATATTCACACTTTATATAAAAAAATTTCATTATAATAATAATAAACACACACTTATAAAATACATGGCTATAATAAACATATGAAAATAGATCAGATATTAAAGTTCTTAAAGTCCTGTTGATAGAGTTCTATTTTATCAAATCATTAATTTTATATTTAGTTATGAATAGTAGACAAATAAAAATGCATGTATGCTTTTACCTAGGCTTTATTGTAATTGTCCCATGGGTATTTCTTCCGAGCGCTCTTGATTAACTTCCCCAGTTTGTGGGGTTATTTTCGTTCCAGTTTTTGCTTGTTGATTCCTTAGGTTCTCCATTAACTTCCTCAGTTTGTGGGGTTATTTTCATCCAGTTTTCTGGCCGATTCTTTAGGTTGAGTTTCAGTTGACAGCTACAGAAGCGGCGGTCCCTCTAGCAGGTCAGGCAAAGATCTTACATTGTGAGTCAGTGATGAGATGGCTTGAATCCGAACCCACGTCCCTTTAACGCCACTAGCCATGCACTTCTTCCATTTTCTTTTAGCTGTTGCTTCTCTAAAGTCTCTACTAGCAATGCCTGACAAAAATTGTAATTTTCTTAATCACATTCTTTTGTTCATTGTTTTTAAAATTTTTTAATTAAGACTTAGATTTCCAACCAATTCTTATCATTATGTTTCTTTATTTAATTAGTGGCCGGAATGTAAGTCCCAATTAATTTAACAGATCAGGCAAAGATCTTCCGTTGATAACATTTCCTTGTCCGTGGAATTTAATTTGTCCAACAGACTTTCACACCTATGGCCATATTGTTTCTTTTATATATCACATATTACATTTATTTTATTTAAAGTTTACAATTCATTCATTTTTCACATTTACGTTTTACATTTATTTTAATTTGTTATAATATATTTTTTAAAAGAGAGAAGAAACGCATTTTTTTTATGCATCCACTTCCCCTCTCCCACAATAAACAAAAATAACTTTCTAGCATTTGACTTACAAGAGAGAAAGAGACGCATTTCTTTATTTATGCAGCCCCCCTCCCCTTCTCTTACTATTACAAAATCCACAGTAATTTTGACATTAGAATTTCAATTTTTTCTTTTCCTTCCTTTTTTTTTTTTTAAAAATTTATTAGCTAATTTATTTCATCTTTATTACTTTCTAATTTTATTAATAAATATGTATGTGTGTCGACGACTTTACGTGGTCGTCACAATATACACATAGTATAATTATTCCCAACTTAAATTAAATCTTTCAGCTATCTAATAACACCATTTTCCAGCCAACTTTACAGAACCTTTAACCATAATCATAAATTTTTCAAAATTTTTCTGTATATACAATGTTTTATAACATATCCTCTCACTATACTTCTTTACATACTTAATCACTTGAATGTTTTTTTCACAATTCATTGTATGCCTAGTATTCAAGTTCATATCAACCATGGTCTCAAAAAATAGCAGCAATGAAAGGGTTTAAAGAGAAAAATGATAGGTTAACTTTAGATAAGGATGTAGCATTAATACAAAAGTTGGAGGTTGAAAATGATTATATTAGTATGGGATATATAAAGAAAGATATAAGTAAATTTTTTAAATATAAAGATGAAGATATTAAATATTATAATAATAAGAAATTAACTGTAAATAATAAATGGGTTTCAGTTCCATATTTTGATAGAGTATATAAAGAGTTGGTAAGGGAAGAATTACCAGGTAATATTAAAATAGGATGGAAAAATAGTAGATCATTAGGGAAATGGATATGTAATATAGAAAATAATAATGAGAATGGTAGAGCAAGGTTGGTGTATAAGATTATTTGTGAATTTTGTAGCATGATATATATTTATCAGACAGAGAAGACTGCATTAGAAAGGGGTAAAGAATATGAAAGGGCAATTAGGAGGAAGGATATGAGATCAGGGATTTATGTACATTTTTTGAATACTGGGCATAGAATGAAATGTGGAAAAAACATTCAGGTGATTAAGTATGTAAAGAAGTATAGTGAGAGAATATATTATGAAACTTTGTATATACGGAAGAATTTTAAAAAATATATGAATATGGTTAAAGGTCCTGTAATGTTGGCTGGAAAATGGGTGTTATTAGATAGCTGAAAGATTTAATTTAAGTTGGGAATAATTATAAGTAAATTATGTTTATATATTTATATAGATGATTATCATTATAATTATGTTGGGTTTAAAATATTAAATATAGTTATATAGCTATGTGAGAAAGATTGGGAAATTTATGAATGAAATTAAGATATAAATGAGTGAATGTATAATATAAATGTATGATTATGATTTAGATCATGTTTATGTGTAAATATTATGTATAATTATTTGTGTATGTGAATAATAGGAAATAGAAGATTTGTTTATGTTTCATCTTTGATATTGTAATGTAAAATGAAGTCTATAGGTGGAGTTGCTGTAGAAAAGGAAGAATTGTAATGTAACTTTAATAAGCGTATTTACATCTTGATAAGACTCCAGTAAAAGGGCGAAATCTGGGTTGGTGGAATTAAATATTATTATAAAAGTTGTCTTATTAAATAATTTTTTATTGAATTATTATTTTTAATATATTACATTGCAAAGGCAACATTATGAACAAGTTTTGATTTGAAATTTGATCATTTTTTTTGATGCATAATAATGTAACTTATGTAATTAATAATCCATGCTCCCAAACTCTCGTTTTAATGCACATTTAGTCTAAAAGATGTAAGTCTATCCACAATGATATTCCACTTTATATATAGTATTACATTTGTTGATTTTATCAATATATACTTTTACATTAATAACCAATCTTCCAGTATTTGCACCAACTTTAAAGGCAATATTAAAATCAGCAGATGTCAATGATATAATCTCACTGCCTACAATATTATATATATATATATAAGGCAATGCTACCCATTGTTTCTTTTCCATATTATCTCTTTTCCATTTATTTTTTGGCTTAAACATTAAAAGCATAAAACTAACTACTCAATAAATAATCAAAATTACCTCAAATCCAAAACTCAACAGGAGTAACAATGAAAATAAAATCCAAAACCCTACCAATGGTTTCACTGTTACAAACAGACTTCTCTAGTATAAAGAACTGCAAATAAAAACATATTCAAATTAAACATCTCCCACAATTCCATTAACTTCCATTCCACCATTAATATTAAAAGAACATTGAAATAGATTAATTGCTTCAGAATCGTAACTTTTTAGTAATAAATATTCTTAAATTCTTATTTCATTTCTATCAAAGAAAACATTAGCTTCATCAAAATTATTAGTGTGGGCTGTATCTTTTTCATGGATATACAAAGAAGAACTATCATATTTAATTGTAACCCTGGTTTTATACCTTTATTCTTTCATTTAAGCTCAAACTACTCTAACCTATATATACCTTCTTAAAAAAAAAAAAACATAATATACACTACTAGTCTTCCTATCAAAAATTTCTTTTGTATTACTTAATAAATTATTCAAAGTAATATCCCTTTTCTGAGCAATTTTCTTATATCCAAACAAATTACTACTTTTAGACTTGTTTTGTAGGTCTTGGTAAAGCTCCATCTATTGATCATAAATACAAGCGATAGCAAGTTTATATATAAAACTTGTTTTTGTTTTTCATAAATGTACCTTTAAAGTTTCTTGCAATGATATATATTGCAGAAGCTTTGACTATGTGGAGAAACTGAACTGATATCAGACCATATAGCTATCTGGCTTGATAAGCTGAGTTTGAAGACGTTTATGTGTCTAAAAAATTCATGCTTGCAAACTGATAGGAACTTGTTGCATAAATGCTTGGAGTTAGTGTTTAGATCTAGTTTCTAACTCCTATCCTTTACTGATAATAGCAAATCAGCTTGAAATCAGCTGATCTAAGGGTGGAGCAAACGAAAGAGACAGTGAATATTGACTCTGACGTTTATGTAAACAAAAATACACTTGTTTTGGAGGTCTTGGTAAAGCTCCATCTATTGATCATAAATACAAGCGATAGCAAGTTTACGTATATAAAACTTGTTTTTGTTTTTCATATATATATATTGTACCAATATTGGGTTAGTACATTTAGTAATTGTCTAAAGAATTATTAAAATAAAATCATTCGTTAAAAGAAATAGTATGTGAAAGTTTAAGAGTTTTTTTATTATTGCAGTTTGTTTTTGTAAATGTAAAAGTAAAAGTCAAACAGTTTTTGAAATAAAACTTACAATTAATTAATTAAAAGGGGGGAGAGCGTTTACTTTAGAAATGTCAAACGGAAAGTTTATAAAAGTAAATATTTTTTATTATTATTAGTTGAAATATAACTCAAAGTTTAAAAATATAAATCTCTTTTTATTTAAGTTAAAGAAAAAAGGTAATCTTGAAACTAGTGTTGAGTTAGATAAAATATATGTGTATGATTATAAACATTGTGTGAATGCGTGCGATTGTAAAAAAATAATAAATTTGCATAGTAAATGTTAAGATGGAATAAATGAGTATAGAAGATTATCATTGAAAAACCCAACGATGGCTACTAATTAAAAAACAAAAAACAACACATTCATGATAGCTGCTAATTAAAATCTCCAACAACAAGAATAAAAGCTTATCTCAAGGAATGCAAAACAAGAAAGGAATTTCAAACAACAAATATAGCTGGAGGATATCAAAAATGACAACACATCTCATGTATAAATAGTAAATTCTTATTGGACAATCAGTTCAGTTCAGTTCGTTGAGATAATAGTTCAGTTCGTTCAGTTGAGATAATGTTTCACTGGTGTTTGAGATTACAGTTTATTATGTATCCAGAATCAGAAATGCAGTGCTAGTCATTGACGGAAACATACAACTTTCTCTCCAGCCTAAGTCCAGTGAAACAGCAATTCCTGCCCAAGAAAATAATGTCTGCGTAACAGCTTGGAAATCCTCTGTCAATGTTCAACTGTCTCCAAGAATAATACCAACGAATAGCAATTAAACATCCTCAAAAAACTTCAAATCTAACCAGTTAGAATTATTTCATTAGAAGCAGCAAACAGCAAGAAATACATGTTCTAAAATCCTAGGTAAAACATTTTTCTTATATTCATTTCTAAAAGTAGCCATCGCATTTGTGAATCCACCAAGAGTCAAATTATATGAACTCTATAGCACATATAAATGAACTATTGATATGTGTGTTTTATATTATTTAATGCTTTATTATATATGTCAGTGTGTGAATTAATATGTGCATGAACATTAGATAAAATACCAGAGTTATGTTATTAAAATTTACAAGAGTATTTAAAATTAGTATATTAAGTGTTAATTAAAATAAATTGTCTTTTAAACTAAAGCTTTATTTTGTCAGTCAATTCTTTTATCAATTCTTTTTATCTATTACTTAAAGAAATAATTTGTTCTTGATTACAAGACTGAGCTAGTTAATGGGTGTATCTTAGGCGTTGGATTAGTGACCATTGTTCAAAGCGCGTTATTTATCCTCTGGATAATTAACTGGTGCCCGTGTTTCTACAAAACAAAAAAGCTCTTTGAATATGGTGTTGGATTCAACAGTCAAGAAATTATGTCCTGGAAATGTAATGCTAGTTATATATTTTATAGCTATCATTTGGACATACATATCTCTCCGAGTATGTTCTTCTCTGCCTAAAATACCGTGGTGGAGCAATACGTAAATTGCAAAGAATATTGTATTATATTTTAGTCATATAATTTTGCTTTCACAGGGATTTAATTTGACACATCTTTAATTATTTCTGGTAAACCATCCACCTGGTACAATATATATGTGTATATATATATTGTACCGGTCAGTTTTGTCTGTTCACATAACAAGATCTAGCATCTAGGCAAAAGTGCCTCGAGTCCAATCAAGTGCAAGATACATAAGTCAGGAACACTCATGAACTCTGCCCTATTTGCCTATTTTCCAGATCTACCAACTTATGAGCAACAATCCCAATGATATCGATCTAATTTTAATTCTCTCCACTGGCATCGCACATCAGAGATACAAAGAGACTCTAATTTAAGTTTAATGATGGAACAACTTAGCATGAATTATAATTTGAAAGCAATTAAAGATAGTGACCTTTCACATTAATTATTTATTAGCGGGAGATCATCTGGTTAGTACTAGCATAAATTATTAAATAAGATATTAATTTAACTAAAAGAAAAACACAATGATTCTGAGATGTATAATATATATATTCAAGATTTATTAATTTGACAAAACATAAATAAATGCGTGTCATTACTTATTAATCATTGGCCTCGTAAATATTAGATGACATTTGGTCATGGAGAAATAACATTACATTTTGTTTATCGATTATGGAATTAGATTTAATAAATAACTTTGTTTATAATTGTGGCTATGCCAATAATATATAATTCTAATGATGACTACAAGACTTAGCGCTGTTTAGAAATATCAATTTTGAAATACTACTCCATCCCCAGAAGGAACAAAATAAGCATTTAACCGATTTAATTATCATTTTTGGATGAAGCCTTAAATTCATACAAAATACATTTTATTAATATTTAGATTATGGAGTGAGAAATGTGTGTGGGATAGCTAATGAATACGTTAATAATAATGTCATCACAAAGACATGCATTTAAATAGTGGAAATGGATTTGTTTAGCAAAATCACAACATTACGACTTATGGATATTCATGGTTTATTAAAAATATAACAGAAAGGCGGTGTGTGCATGGTCGTGTATTTATGTGATCCAGTCACAGATCCTAGCATGTGCTTCAGAGAATTCATTTTGAGAAATAGACCGATATAAGTCTGCGACATTAGCAGAATCGGTTCATGAACGAAGAGCAGTCGGCTATGCATTTATTGGGCTGGTTTTTCCAGAGCGATCCCCATATAAAGCACACACATACAACCAAATAAGTCCCCAGGGGGGTTAAAGCCTGGTTCTTGGACTTTGAAATAAATGATGGGGTTCGACTTTGCGATACCTCCAGAGAAAAGAAGCACGAATATATATCATATAAGAACGAGGGTGCCTATATGCACTCAATGCTTGGAATAATAAAATATAGCTTTAAAGACTATTTAATTAATTAATGCCCATATATTATGGAATATCCCGCGTAATGGTATGACCTAATTGCTAAACAGACATGGATTATTTAAATTAATGAAACTATATAATTCTTAAGATAGAAAGATTCCCCTTTCCCCTTACTTTAATTTATCTAGAACTTCCCCACACTGTTTAATAAGTATAAATCTCGGTTAATAAATGCTATGATTAAAATAAATATGTTGATACAGAAACAAATGGGGTGGTAGTAATAACTGGGATAATACATAAAGTTATATATATAGAAAACGTTTATGTTTAGAATTAGCGCATTATGATTTAAAAAGGGATAAAAGAAACATTTTTAGAAAAACAGATGTTGATCTATTTTCCTACAACAACTTTATAACATAATGAATTTGTTTTTCCCAACTCGCGAGCACCTGCATAAGTCGTATAAGACTTGTTTTTAATTTAAGCTAAATTTAATCATCCCGTAAATGGTGGGAATAAAATAAAAGAAATCTATTATATGCTAGTGAGTTGGAAATGTTATTGGCATATTTAAAACACAAAATATATAATAAGAGAATAAAAATTATTGCCGCATGAAAAAATTAAAATAACATATTAAAATAGAGGCTCAATGATAGTGGAGGTTAAGTTATATAGAGTTAGGATAAATTAGAAATACATAATCATAAATAATTTACGTGAGATTACATAGTAGAGCATCAGGATTATTATTCTTATAGAAGGCTGAGGTTAAGAGAGTCATATAGTGGCTAGAGTTCTTTTACCTTTCATAAATAGTGGTGGTCCTTGATGCTTTTGAATGTTCATCAGAGTTAATATACTAGATCTAGGTTTTGGAAGCAGGCACACAGGTAGCATTTTATTTACTTAATTTGTAGTCATTGGAAAGTTCATAGGTACGGGATCTGGAGCTTTTATCGTGGGAACGAGCATGTTGGAACAGAGGGGAAGGTGAAATTTCCCCTACTCACTGCACATTGAATTGAAATTTGAACCAGTGTGGATTATGTTTACCATCATTATTTTATGGTTGTCCCTCCTTTTTTTGGATTCAAATCCAGCAGTATTTATACCCTTTTTCTTGATGATGTAGTAGAGCACTTAGCTGCTGGACCTGAGGCAATTTGAGCACTTTAGCAAAGTTGAAATCTGCTGACCGGATATCTTTTGTTTAATAAGTTTTTGGAAACAATGCAATCCTGTTACAAGTTTCTCGAACGATTGTTTTAAAATAAGTCTTATGATTTTAAAACAAGTTGGAGTGGATAAAATTTCCACTAATGGATTTTTACTTTACTATTACAAATTGTAACATTTTAATTCTAACTAATGGGCTTTTCCGGGTAATTGTTTTCGAGAAACTTCTTAAAAGAATTGCATCATTTTCTGACCGCTAATATTAAATATATAAATAATAAATTACATATATGAATTTTAATATACATGAATAATATGACTTTATTTATATGATTTATAAGCAATCTCCCCACACTGAAAAAATATATATATCCATTACGCACACATACACATTAAAATAACATTAAATATTTATTTGTTAAACTTATTTGCATTAAGATATATATATATCTACATCAGTTATTTTAAAGGATTAAGCAGAGGCAAAATATATATTAGTAAATATGTATACGTGCGTAAGGATGGGGTTTAAATATGGTTTGGTGGTAGGGAGATTGTTAAGTGGGCTGTGAAGCTTGATATGAGCATCAGATTGACTGCTTCAATATATATTGTACCTATATTGATATAGGCACATATAATTTTATCTAAAAAAAAATTATTAAAGTAATCTTTCATAAAAGAAAAACATAAAATTAAATATTGAAGAGTTTTTTGCAGCTTGTTTTCGAAAAAGATAAGAATCAAATAGTTTTCTAGCGTTAGTTTTTGAAATAAAAGGCTACAATTAATTAATCAAAAGGGGGGAGGGGGAGTCTTGGTTAGAGAAATTAAACTAAAGGTTTACAAAAGGAAATCAAGAGTTTTCTTATTAGTATTCGTAAAATATAAATAATTTAAAGTTTAAAAAAAAAAAAAAATCTCTTTTCATTCAAGTTTAATTAAAGAAAAAATAAACTTAAAACAAGTAATATACATGCGTATATATGTGCGATTGTCAATAATAGAATAAATGTTATTATAAATAAATGAAAGTTAAAGAAGATTATCATTAAAAAACACGGCAATGGTTATTAATTAATATAAAACGTTTTGCATGGCTATTACTAATTAAGTAATCTTCCAAAACACGTTTATCAAATGATTATTACTGGAATTTCGACAACAGATCTTTGCCAGGGATATTACAAAGACAACACGTCGCAAGTATAAATAGACTTTTTTATCGGAGTTGTTCAGTTCACAAAGTAATTGAGTAGTTCAGTTCACAAATTAATTGAGTGAGTGCAGCTCACAAATTAATTGAATCAATTAGGAAAGAAAATGCAGTGCTGAGAAGATTTTGGGAATACACGTTTTTCTCCAGCCTAAAGTCCGATGAAAACAGCAAGACCTGCCCATGAAATAATGTCAGCGTAACATCTTAGAAAATCTCCGTCAAATCTAATTGTCTCCAATAGTAATAATCGTGAAAATAAGGAAACTCATCAAGGAAACGTCCCAGCTGGCTGGAAGCATTCATAATGGAAATATTCTCACTGAAAGCAGCCACCAAAGAGAACAAAATTCTACGTCTACATTCAAAAGCCTAGGTAAAACATTTGCCTATTTCGTTTATATTGTAATAGCCATTGCATTGCCTTAATTTGTGCAAATCCTTCAAGAGTCTAAGTATATGAACTCTATATCATACATAAATGAACTATTGATATGTGTGGTTAAATTTCAAATGCTATGTAATACTTTATTATTATTATGTGTGTGCATGAGTTAATATGTGCGTGATCCTTATATCAATATTATTAGTTAAATTAGATAAATAGCAGTGTTTTGTTATGAAAGTAAACAAGAATATTTAAACTAGTTTAGAAATGTTAATTTAAAAATATGCGTGTGTTTTATTAGAATTATAAAATGTTTAAATTTAGAAAATAAATGTTAGTTAATAAATTATCTTTAAAATTAAACTTTATTTGTCGGTCAATTGTTTTACCAAATTCTTTTATCAATTCCTTTTATAATTCTTGTATCAATTCTTTAACCACTAATTAAGTATAATCTATTAGTGAATACAAACAGCTGAGCTAGTTAGTCGTGGATTTAGGCGTTGAGTTAGTGGCCACTATTCAAAGTGCATTGTCTATTCTTTTCAGAATAAACATCTGGCGCCCGTGTTTATACACAAACAAAAAAGTGCTTTGGACATGGTGTTGAACTCAACAGCCGAGAAGAAGCTATGTCCTGGAAATGTAACGCTAGTTATATATTTTATAGCTATCGTTTGGGCGTACATACTCTCCGAGTATGTTCTTCTCTGCCTAAGAGGCCGGTGTTTCGAGCTCACATATTCGAACCCGGTTCAATATATATATATATAAGAGAAATAGACCAGAGTAATGGTGTGGATCACAGAAAATAAATAAATATATTCAAACTAATTAAAATTGAAATACTGTTTATTAATTAAACATTATAAAGATAGCATTGTCTGTATAATGCACTCAAAAAGTAAATGCCTTGTGACTAAACTGTTTTGGGGATGAAACGTCACCAGTATCAGTCACCGAACCATTACAAACACCAAGAAGACTTAATGATCTTTCGCTCCATTCTATTAAACCACTAACTATACAAAATAACTAACTTACTATTTAATATAGTAAACATATACCCAACCATATCACTCAAATAAGACATCACCCCTATGCATCGGCCCCCACCAGGTAATAACAAGTGGATTTGTTCTTTACATAAAAGAAAACCAAGTCACAAATAAAATAAAATACTGGGCAGCACATAAATTACTAAATGGAAAAAAATACATAATCGTTGAGAAATTGGACATTACCAATCAGCAACTGATATATAAATCTCATCTCATTGTTGGTTCATTGAACCAAAATACCAAGACGTTATAATCAAGTATAACCTGGACTCTCTTCCAATAAATGCCTACCTGGCATACTGAAGAAATATGGAGATAGACAAAATATACACATGTGTGGCAGGGAAGAGGAGTCCATCGATCACATATTTATAAGATGTAATAAATTAAATTACCACAGAACACTCCTCACAAGATGGATAAACAACCCATTTGGGTAATTTATACCCATTAAATGGTGTATCAAGCAAGGTGTTTATACAGAAATAAGGCTTACAAACTGCATGTACTTTGCATTATAGTGCATACAATGTGGGCAACTGTGAGATCCACAGGGAATGGAACTAAAGAAAATCATAAAAAAACAGAGATAATTTAATAGCTCCAGATTATATGCCAAACGACCAGTTGGAGAAACTTCAAATAAAAAAGACGATCACCAAATCTACAGAATTGAATTGCTGGAGAAGCAACAACATATATAGAAGTAAATACATTAAAGCTGAATGATTTACATCTGAAATCGTAGTGTAACAAAATAAACAATTTATATTATACTGTAATAGCATGTAATAGCAAAATGTAGGTTTATATCACATAAATTTCTCTTAATAAAAAAAAAAATTAATATGGCACAAAAAACAGCACTAATAATCTAAATGTGAAAAAGGTACTGTAAATCTATTATCAGTATAAATTTAACTAAAATAGGCAATTAACAGCATTGCATACTTTATGAAATATTCCACATTTAAAAATGAACGCTCCCTAGTCCTGACATTATATCTAACTCAACCCCAAACCATAACCCTAACCCAAGCCATCTTTGTTGATTTATGTATTTTACAAAAACTAAACTAGGCAATTAACAGCATTGCATAATTTAACAAATATTCCACAATTAAAACAAATCTTACTTTAACCCTAACCTTTGTTGATTTATATATTTTACAAAAACTAATATAGGCAATTAACAGCATTGCATAGTCTAACAAATATTCCGCAACTAAAACAAACCTTACTTTAACCCTAACCCTAGCCATCTTTGTTGATTTATACATTTTACAAAAACTAAAATAGGCAATTAACAGCATTGCGTAGTCTAACAAATATTCCGTAACTAAGAGAAATCTTACTTTAACCCTAAGCCTAGTCATAGCCCTAACCCTAGCCATCTTTGTTGATTTATATATTTTACAAAAACTAAAATAGGCAATTAACAGCATTGCATAGTCTAACAAATATTTCACAACTAAAACAAATCTTACTTTAACCCTAAGCCTAATCATAACCTAACCCTAACCATAACCCTAGCAATCTTTGTTGATTTATATATTTTACAAAAACTAAAATAGGCAATTAACAGCATTGCATAATTTATCAAATATTCTGCAATTAAAAAGATCTTACTTTATCCTTGACCCTAACCCTATATCTAACTCTAGCTCTAACCCTAGCTATCTTTTCTGATTTATAAATTGTACAAAAATTAAAATAGGCAATTAACAGCATTTCATATGGTCGTTGGGTACTTTGTCCAATGTGGCCACTTGATGATGCTGTTTCTCTGCAAAAGCACAGAAATATGCTGTTTACACAGCCAAAGTTACAGCCTGTAGAACAGTTCTGTTTATATTAACCATTAGCAGGCCTAGATGGCATTGCACACAGATATTACAGCCTGCTGTGCTTCGTGTCACTATGGAATATCGCACACTTCGCAGATCGCTACCATACTATGTAAGGGTGTATGGAATTCATTTGGCCATAAGTGTTTTAATACAACCAAACCTTCAAATCATTTCAAAATATTAACAGATTTTGAAAATGATTCAGAATTGTCTGAAATCAGTAAGAAAATAACTAATGCTCTAGTAAGAACTGCAAAAAAGATAGCCATATAAAAAAGGCAACAATTTATCAGACTGAAGAAATAAGAAAATATTTAAAAGTAATCCATTAAAAAGAATTATCTAGAAATCATTAAAGTGATATAAAAAACTATTAATAATGATCAGAAAATATAAATATGAATTGGCAAAGAAAACTACAGAAGATAATAAAAGTCTCAAAAGTGTGAAATAACATATTGAAAGTAAAGAAGTTTCAGATATAAGAGAGATGACACCTAGAAATGTATGAAATAATTTTATAAAGAATTATATAGTAATAAATAAATGTCAAGTATTTTGAATGAGGAAATTATGGATGAGAGAAACTGGAATTAACTTAGAGATCTTCATATTGCAGTGGATCTATAATGCTAGAAAATGATTACTTTCCAAAAATATCAAACTTACTTACAAAATGCCACACTATAGTAATTACATATATATATATTTCCCATCTTTTCTTTTTTTTAAAATATTTTTGAAGAAAAATATGTATGAATATTTTTTTTCTTAAGCATTATATTTTAACTTCATGTGAAAAATTTTATCTTATTAATTTTTATTTAACACTTCTTTGTAAAAAAATATCTTTTCCACCTCTTTTAATGTGTTAAAAAACATTTTGCACATCTGATAAATACAATATAAAAATAGATAATACTTTCATATATTTAAACTTATTTCTATCACTAAAAATAGAAAAAACATATATAATAAAACAAATATTAAAGTCCTATTCATTAATATCGATTTTATTTATTACTAATAATATCCTTTCTTGTTTAAAATCCATCCAAGTAAATATTATCAAACTTTTATATTTCCATTATTTTCTTCTTTTCAAAAGTGATCCCAAAATATTATATAAAAAATACACCCACATATCTTTAAAAAGTTAAATTTTTTATAATTGACTAAAAATCCATTTCTTTCAAGCCGTTTGAATCGTTTTGTATGGCCTTTATCAAAGGACTACAATATATGTGGGTGTGCGTGAAAACATTCTTGCCTCTACAAAAATTTCATTTGACAAAATAAAATAACATTTAATTCAATACATCTATTTTGTAGATCAACCATAAATTATTCACAACTCAATCAATCAATCAATAGTATTTTGTCCAATAGACAGGTTCACAACTATCTATCACAAATGTATATATCTTACTGATGACTGAAGATTTTTATCAATTATCATGTAGATGAAAAATTAAACCAAGATAAATTCATTGCCAATCAATATTCTTTAAGGAGATGGCTGAAAAATGGTCTTAAGTTCTATTCATAATTCAATGAAAACATCAAAACTTAATCACATTATTAACTTCACCAAATTCCATCACTGTTCAATTTAAGAATTTGAATATATACTCACTTCATATTCTAGTAATCTTTATGTCAATCTGTTTATCTCATTTGAATAAAGAAATAATATTCATACTGAAGGAAATGTATTTTTTAAAAAACTAAAATCCCTACAGATTACACTTTACGACCTGAAAACTGTATTCATTTATTAAAATTTCAAAAATAATAAAATTTGTAAAAGGTAAATATCCACAATATTCCCACCCAAATTGACTTCAAGATTGGCTACTTTTAATCACTATATTCTTGCCAATTAGGTGACTCATTTCCTTTCAGACAAGAATCTAAGCAGATATATTGTTAAAAATAGATCTGGGTTCACAGAGAATTTTCTTTGGATTTCTTCTGCTCTTCATGTAATCATTTAAATTCTGACTTTTTTTGGCTCCCTGCATGAACTATCTCAAGGAATGTCAAAAGCACATTGATCAGCATTAGAAACAAAAAAATTTGAAGTTCAAGTAGAAAATTTCTCATAACTTTCAAGACACTCTACTCTCAAAAACAAATTCTAATATTTGACAAGGCATAAATGGGATATCTTTATCTTCATTATTAATTCCTTTTCTGTAGTGGCTTATTGCATACATTAATCATTAAAATTAACACTGCAGTAAACAATAAGTGTTTTCTGTGGCTTGAGTTCATTCAATTATCACAGACTTTATGCATCCAAATTTCCAGAGGTAATGAAATACATAAATGCTGGCAATATATAATTCAAATCATTTAGAAGTGATAAACTCATATCATTGCATAATAAATGCATTTTATTTTATAGGCAGTACATTAAGACATTGTAGAATCTTTAGGATGACTATTCAATCCAATGGCTTTGAATTTGTGCATCCTCAATAATATTATCACAAGAATATTTGAAAATATGCAAGAACCTTTTGTAGTAAAATAAATAATTGTATGGCCAATTAATCAGATTGTATATCATAAGAACATCCTAGTGACAAACTGTGCATTTAGCAATACTATTTAGTTAATCTGAACAGATTTTTTAAAATTCATTATAAATCATTATATCATGTGATCACCATTTCTTATATCACACAATCTATTTTAACACAGTAACTACTTTCTCCAACAATGCCACCTAATGCAAGCCATAGTAATTAATGGATGCAAAGTGCATCAAAGTCATTATCTGGTGCCTACTTATCCAATGTTGCCAAACTAGTTTCTAACTTATGGCTTTCATTAGTGAGGAGCCTTGGATCTGAAAGCATTACATGTACATCTTTGGACTTACTGCATACCTCCAGCAGCCATCTTTTACCTATAGAGCTATAATCCCAAACTGAAAATGCAATGTTTTCAATCCAAGCTAATTCGTATAATCATACAGATCTGAGCAAAGTTCAGTAATTTATATCTAGGTGGTGCTCTCAGATTCAAGGCTCCTCACTGATGAAAGTGATAAACTAGGCACTAGAAAGGGATTTTGATGCACTAAATTCAGCTTGCACTAGATGGGAATATTGTATGCAGGCATTTGCTATTATGTTAAATTCATTATTATACAGCAAGAATCAATTTCAAGATAATCAGTTTTTAAATTGTCTATTAACTTATGGTGCTGAAGGAAATAGAGCAGGACATCTTGCTAACACCAATCTTGTAGATCAATTGGGTATAAATTACCCAAGAGAAATAAAATATAAAAATATTATCATGTTCATCTTTCCAAGTATTCATCTTTAGTATGACTTTCAGATCAAGAAAAAAAACCCTACTGCTTGTTAATTCTCTAATACTGAAAACAAATTTATTTTGAGAACTTTTCTGGCCATCATTCCTTTTTTTTTTAATATGAAATTTCACAAATTTTGTTACCATCTTTTCTCTTGCATACCAAAACAAAAAATAAATCTGGGCTTTCTCAACCCTATTTAAATTAATTTTATATTCCAAACATAAGCACACTTTTAATTTTTACACCATTTGTTAAATATTCTTATTATGAAATTTTGGAATTTCATTCCTTGGAAACTGTAAGCCATGAACGAATATAAAAGTACAAGAATTGCAATTCTTATCTTTTTTGTTACTTCCAAATACATCTAAATTACATTTTCTGGACTTTGATTATGCACAAAATCAAATTCTGAATTTTTAAATTGACTTTGTGTGCCTTAGCAATTTTTCAGGGTAACTATTAGCATTATGTAGTTTTTTATATTTTATGCCTTTTATATTTTGTTACAACTAAAAAAATGTAATTTATTTCACAGTCAGTGATATTATTTGTATAAATGTATTTGATAACCCCATTCCATATACCTATAAATGCAATACCAGCATATAGCAGTTTTGACTATATGGTGCTTTTTTTAATGTGTGTGCATTTAAGATTAAACAAACATGTTAAATAAATTATAATCATCACTAAATCCCCCAAATTCCTCCTAATTTCATCTGATAATATATTTAATAAAGTATAAATAAATTTATAATGAATGAATAGAAGCAATATTGACAAATCATTAATCTAAAATGGCTAGAAATCTATTACTACCAAATAATGATACTACAACTATATGTACTTATATATATATATGATGAAATTATTATTGATATTTTTTAAAAAAGCTGGTAAAGAAATAAAAAAATTGTTGACAAAACTTTATACTAAATGTCTAAATGATAAATTAGAAGAATGCAATAGTAATATTGATATATAAAAGATGATAAAAAATATTAAAAATTACCCACCATTCATTACAATTCTATCATTTCTATAGAAAATATTTACTAAGATAATTATAACTATAAGAACTTTGGGTTCAATCAAACTAAAAGAATAAAGTAGATTTAGAAGTCGTTTTAGCATAGAGGATTAACAATATCAAATTTAACAAAAACTATATTTTTAAAATTATTGTCTTTCAAAAAAATTTTTAATCTATTTATAAATTGTAAAGAATTACTGACATTATTTTTTTCAAATAAACCCATATTCCTAAAGTTCATAAGGAAAGTGTTCTAATGAGACCAATTGTTAGTGGTATGTATTCATATTATGAAAATGTATCTAAATGGCTATATAATAAAATATTTAAAAGATATATGGCATTTATTTGAAAAAAATAATGTCAGTAATTGTATACAATTTATAAATAGATTAAAAAAATTTTTGAAAGAGAATAATTTTAAAAATATAGTTTTTGTTAAATTTGATATTGTTAATATGTATACTAATATTGATTCTGAAATTGCAATTGATTATATTATTGATTTATATAGAAAAGATAAAAATATTAAAAACAAGATGGAAATTTATATTTGGTATGAATTATTGGTTATTTGTTGTAAAGATCTTATTTTTAGATATGGAGATAAATTTTATAAACAGAAACATGGATTAAGTATGGAAAATAGTTTGAGTGGCTTTTTAGCAAATGTATATATGTATAATTTTGGAAAAAAAATTTTTAATAATGGAAAAAATAAGCCAATTTTTTATAATAGATATGTAGATGATTATTTTTTGATTTTTAATGGGACTGTTAGAAAAGCAAATAATTTTTTGGGGTATATAAATACAAAAAATGATAAAATAAAGTTTACGATGGAAAAAGAAAATAACAATGTAATTGATTATATGGATATAAGAATTTTTAAAAAATTAGAAATGGATGTAATAGTTTATATTAATACAACAGTATTTAGAAAGAATACATATTTTGGATTAACTAATAATTGGTACTCTGATATTAAAAAGCATTGTAAGCTTAATGTTGTTAAAAATAAGATTATTAGGGCTTTTAAGGTGTGTTCAAATAAAATGTTTTTTAAAAATGAAATAAATAATATTAGGGAGGAATGTATTAAAAATGATTATCCTGAATATATTGTAAAAAGGTTGATATCTAATTATAATATTGAAAATATAAAAAGAAAAATTGAATTGAATAAAAATGGGGAAAATGATTTATATAGGATTTAGTGTATCAAAGTATTTATTTTTTAAAATTAAGAAATTTTTTAGGTATTTTAATAGAAGATATAATACATTAATTTGCCCAGTTTATAAAAGGAAACAATGGTTGGGTGACTTAATAAATGATTATGATAAGATTGATATTTTAGAATGTATAAATTTGGTATATATAATTAAAGTATGGATTGTTATAAAAGTAATGTAAATATGACTTATATAGGAACAAGTAAGAATAAATTAAAGACTAGATTAAGGCAGCATTTATATGACAAAAAATCTCCATATATATTCATAAACAGGAATTTAAAAGTGAAAATTTTGATATAAGGCCATTGGAATGTGCTAAAAAATTTAAAGAGGAAGCATATATTGATCAGTATAAACCAGTATTAAATAGAATGTTAATAAAGATAAAAAAAATAAGATAATATAGGAATAAAAAGGGTATTAAAAGGAATGTTAATGGGTAAAGATTTAGAGAATAGATAATAAAATTATATAAGAAGAGTGTTAAATTATAAAGGTATTTAAAAGAAATAGTTAAATATAGGGAAAGAGGTAAATAATTATATTTGTAGATGTAATAATATTGTGGTTTTATTTGAATATTATACATATTTGTGATGTACTAATATTTTATTTATTTGTGTTATTATTTTTATGTTTTTTTATTTAAGGAAACTTGATAATGACTACAGAATATAGTTGAAATGTTGTATGGAGTAAAAATAAAATTATAGTTTGAATAAACAAGTTTAAAAAGAAAAAGGAGGAATCTTGATTTTATATATTATAGATTAATCAATAATTACTAAGGATAAAATATATAAATTAGACAGACCTAATACTGGATATACAGTAGGCTGTGGCCAAGCAAATTGTCCCTACACAAAAGGTGAAAAACTGACAAATTTAAAGACAAGGGTCACACAACATGCATTAATGTACAAGAAAGCTAAGACTGATTTATTAAACATATTGGACTTTTATAATCATGAAAAGAATTATGGAGATGGCTATGACCCTGACATCGCTAAGATAATGTGTGAAGAAAGGAATGACAGAAAATGAAATGTAATAAGCAAAGAGCCAATAGCATTCAAATTAACAAAAAAAATGGATCTCTGAAATCATTGATGATAAACTATAAATGTATTGACAACTATGATTATGACCCTTAAGCACTGAAAGTATATTTGATCTATTTAATATGTTTTGTTCCCTGTTGTAGTATTTTTTATATTGGTAATAATGGCGAAGTACCAAATTATTATATATTGTACATATTTGTTTTGGTTCAAATTGCATTGGCAATTTAGAATTTTAAATTACCAAATTCCCGAAAATAAAATATTTTTCTTTTTAAATATCTGATTGAATTTTTTTTTTAGACAACATAAGTTATATATATATAAGTTAAAGAGATGAAAAAGAAGATATAAAGAAAATAACAAAATGTTACTTTGATTTTTGCTAAGATAAGAAAATAAATTCTTATTGCAAAATTAATTAGCAACACTTGAAAGTTAAAGTCACAGCATACCGGCAGCATCATCATAGATGGCCACCAAAGGGAAAAAGGAGATGACTTTGTGGACAAACTATCTTTAAATTTAGTCAAAGTAAAAAGTGTCAAGGGGATGTGTGCAGCTGACTAAAATCAGGGAGGGGGGATATAAATCAGATATATCATGCATCAGTAGTCTTAGATCTTCATCTTTTAAAAATATAGTTTAATATAAAATTGATTTTCTATGAAGTCATAAAGATTGTGCCAAGCGACTCTCACCAATATATTGAATCATTGTAATATGCATGAGTAGAGACAGTTCATTTGCTGATATTGCTTCCTTCTGAAGACTTAAAATGCCAAGAGTGAAGCCATCACTTACCTAAATCTTAAACCTTGGACTACCTATAAGCTCCAATAATTATAATGGATACCTCCCAGGAGAATAAAAAAACATACCTGGTAATCTACAAGGCATAAATTGAACAATTCAACTTACTGATAAGAGACTTTATTTCATAATTTAAGTGATCACTTTCTTGAGCTATATATAAGGAGATCAAATGCTGTGTTGCATCAGACTATAAAAAAAAGAATCTGCATCTTAAAAACAGTAGTGTTTAATAGCCATTTGAATTTATTTATTTTTACTGTTATTCTCTATTTAATTTTTAAAAAAATCATAATTATAATTTAATAAATCATAGGAATAGGATAAAATTATTTGAATTCACCAATTATTACTTTACCAAATAAATCGCCAATGCTGTATTAGAAAATACAATCCTCTAGATGTAGCAAATAATTTGATAATAGTAACTAATAAAGATAGGGAGGGCACTGAATTCTTGTAGAATTCTGGCACCTTTCAAATAAATTAAAAGCTGGTTTGGTGCTCCCAACTATTATTCGAGTTAAGTTATGTTAAGCAGATTGTGTGATCAGGAAAAATAATTGCGCTCGATAAAATTGCCGGACATATTCGAAAGGAATTAGCAAATCGAATGTAATTTGGTCACGGAATATGAAGAACATAAATCGTATAAACCCTAAAATATCAATGGACAGTACAATATATATATATATATATGGGTGGGTATATTATATTATTTGTTATATATATGCATTTAAATGCAATTTATTCACTGTGCTTTAAACATTTTTTAGCAAAAATCTTTTATTGTACATATATGCATATACAATCTTATGTTTCAACTGTCATTTTTACTTTAATATTTTAAAAGCGGCTCTGAAGAAGACTGCAGGACATTTTTGTGTACACATATATGTACAATAAAGGGTTTTTTTCTAAAAATTGTTTAAAGTATAGTAAATAAATTGCATTTACAGAAGATATTATAGCAAAATAAAGGAAACTTGAATTTAGTATAGGCATTCACATTATTAAAAATATTTTACTTTTTTTAAAAATAAAATTTCTAAATAGTGTTTTTCGGTGCCGTTTTCATGCTAAAACTATAAAATATGAACATTCATGGGCCGTTTTTTTCAATCATTTTGATGTGTTTTTTTTTTGTAATGCAAAAATAAAAACAAAACAAAATCTTTTTTTTTAAATATTATTTTTTATTAATGTTACAAATTAAATGATAATAATAAATGTAAAATAAAATAAACAAATTACAATTTGATTCATGTTTTTTATTTTGCTTTATTACAAAAATCAATTTTTTGTCGTATATTTTTTTACTGGGGTTACGGCTTTACCGCTATTTTTACTTCATATAGAATGACAACAAAAAGTAAAAGTTGTTACGGTTAGGTTTAGGGTTAGTTTTAGTGTTCTGTTGTTTGTAATCCTAAAATAAAAAATATCACAATCGTATTTTTGTAAATATTTTTTTTTAGTAACTTTTGTAAAATAAATAACATACTATATTCAACAAACTATAACCATAGTCAGAGAAAAGAAAGTAAAACTTTTTTAAACAACAACAAAAATGTCTTCTTTACTTATTAATCATGTTAATAATATATGCTTTTTATGAAATTTACAAAAAAAACAGTTCATAATTGTACTTTTCTTACTGGATATTTTTGTGTTACCGCTCTTTTTTATTTCAAAAATACACACCGTAGAATCTTGTTTGTCTCGTGGAATGTTACGAACAGTACGTTACTTGATGCGTTACCTAATTCCAACTCACTTTACACATATATCTTGTCAACATTTTCCAAATTAAAACTTCTAAACAGTACAGTGTAACAACTCTGATAATTATTACTTTACAAAATCTGAACATTTCAATACTTTAAAATAAATAAAAAACCAATGAAAACAACATTTCCATCCAATTCAAAAAAACACACCCTCTCATCAAGCTGTAACCATTTTATAAACTGTGCGAATTTGGAAAATGTATTTGCTGCAATGCAACATACATGCTGTACTGTGACGTGACATAACAACCTGCAATCTGTAGCACAACAAAAAAGTTGTATTATAAAAAACGTGGGTTCGAACATGTCAGCCGTGTAAATGGCATTTTTATGTGTTTTAGCACAAAAACAGCAACATAGAGTGGCGTCTTTAGCTATAAGACTAGTACCTATTTTTCATATTATTTGTTATACATGTGCATTTACATTATTAAAAATATTTTACCTTTTTTTAAAGTAAATTTTCTAATTATTTTTCTCTTTCTTTTTTTTTCTTCTTCTCATGTCTCATAGCATCAGCAGGGAAGCCAACCGCTAACCCAGGACAACTGCTTGTAAAGCAGCTGTCGCTGACCTCTTGATCACCAATGCTTGACTCTCTCTCTCTCTCTCTCTCTCTTTACACAGATATGTATGCAAAACCAGCAAGCTAAAATTTCTCCTAACAGCCCATCCCTGTCCCCACAAAATATTAAGAAAAAAGAATTATTGTATAGACTTGCAATTGTTAAGCAGTAAAAATTTTAGTGTTTTTTAAAATTTTATTCTTATTTTAGTATATAATATAACAGAATTACCTTTTCGACCGTTTGTAAACGTTTAATTTTACACTTTACGATCGAGACGACTGTCATGTCAAGCAAAGAAGCAAATATAGACTCATTAACTAAGTCTATATTCCTGATCGAATACTGAGATTACCAATGGAATATTTCAGTATTATCTTTCCCGATCAGAAGCTTCTTCGGCTGCTGG
This sequence comes from Epiperipatus broadwayi, assembly GCA_028023455.1. Taxonomy (NCBI): domain Eukaryota; kingdom Metazoa; phylum Onychophora; class Udeonychophora; order Euonychophora; family Peripatidae; genus Epiperipatus; species Epiperipatus broadwayi. The sequence goes on along the minus strand of JAQFVV010013421.1, from coordinate 31,213 downwards.
ATATTCATTCATAAGAATAATTTATTTAATAATCCAGCACTTGAAATATTTATAATTTTTGCGCGATTTACTATTACTGTACTATATCGACACGTATACTTTTTCTAGAATAAATGTCTACTTAGTATCTTATAAACCCTTAATTAGTATGGTGAAGAAGGAAAGACAAGACGTAAAGAGCTATTCACAAATAAATATTGTTTAATATAATACCTTCATAAAACATTAAAATATAATATTTCAACATAAAACAAGCAATTATTAAAATAACACAAATTATATTTAAATTAATTAACCCTTCACTAATAATGATAATTCTTTGGTGCTAAACATTTATATGTAGATATTTTATAGCTTATAGTCTTTTCTTCACGTATTCTTTGATACAAAAACTACTAATTATTTTGTTCATTCAGATTCATATTTGCAATTGCATTTTTTTAATTTATGTGGCCATTTACGAAAGTGAGTGCACGCATGTTATATTAAAGTTAATTACCTAGGTTTTCTGGATGTTGACAAGGGAATTATTATCCATCATGTGGATTACTCCACTTCTTTTGTAGAGATGGAAATTCTTGGGATCCGACTGCATTCTTTCTTGCAGCTTACTTAAGTCGTATTCTTGCGGCTTCAATGACAGGGAAGGTGAACCATCAGGCAGGCTCTATCTCTACTATTACTTCATGGGGAAGATGACTTTACACCCAAGGCAAGCGTGGATCAACTGGCATCTGTTTGTGGCCTCTTAGCCCTGCATCCTCGATGTTTCAACTTCTTGGTACATTTTTGTTCACAGCTCTCGAACTACTCTGTCAGCTCAGCAGACTCAAGACTAACTAACTCATGGCTACTTCTTTTAACTTTTTTTTACTTAATTGTCCCAGAATCCTTTTCTTATCTTCTTGTACAGGACATAATCCATTTCATACATCTATATAGGAGGGATGGGCAGACATCTCTACTATGTAATAACTAAAATACAGGCTTATTATATATCTGTATCAATATATGTAATATACAGTGTTATGAGATAGAGTGGAGAGTGGTAGGTCGTGTGAAAGTCTGTGCTCATATACCCTATATATTACATATATGCCTGTATTTCAGTTATTCTAAACTAAAGTAAAAAATGAGTAAAAATGTTGTTGCATAATAAATGTAAAAGTCATCTAGAGTTTAACAAATATTAATATTATTACATGAATGTAATTGAAAAATTACAACAAATAAAACATTAATTACATGGCTAAACTAGCGTAAGAATGAATATATGTGCTTAAACAAAAATTTCATCGAAAGTTAAAAAATTACATGAGAAATATTTATTATATGTTATTCATTTTTGAAACACCCGAGTTCCCAAGATTAGTTGGATTTATTCTATTCTTGATTCTTTGTATAAATTCAGAATGCTTTTAATTTATAGACTGGAATAAGAGGGATTTACTCCCTTTGTTTACATACATATTAAGCTATGCATAATTTAAAGTTTATATAATATTACTTGCAATTCACAAATATTAAAAATAAAACAATTTTTAGAAGTACCAATAAACTATTAGGATTTCAAATTTCATCAAAATAAAGGTAAAAAAAAAAAGTAGCTACTTATGTGTTAGATGTGCCATGAAATATCCTGCTAATTTAAAGTCTACTATGGTGTCATGAAATCATCCTGGGTATGAGTAATCAAAAATAAAATGTAAATATTTACTGTACATGTTAAAGCTAATATTGCTATATTTTTAATGTGTTCTGTATTATACAAAATGATAAAAATTTGGGGATTTACCCTGTACTGAGCTTGAGGCTATGTACTTTTTCCAAATGCATGGTATTCTGCCCTCACAAAAGTATGTGAAAAGGGCACGATATGTCCACTTATTCCCACAGTTTGGATAAATAATGGTGGTGTAATATTGCTGATTGCCGTAGCTACTGGTTATGAACATTTGTATGTGAACCATATCTACAACTTCATTGATTCAGAAACCAGTATACATATCCAAAATATAGAAAGACTTTGGGGTTCAGTCAAATGGCACAATAAAAATGCAGAAAACCATATCTACAACTTCAATGATCCAAAAACCAGTATACATATCCCAAATATAGAAAGACTTTGGGATTCAGTCAAATGGCAAAAAAAATGCAGAAAACCATATCTACAACTCCATTGATCCAGAAACCAGTATACATACCCAAAGTATAGAAAGACTTTGTGTTCAGCAAAATAGCATAATAAAAAAGGAGAAATGGCTCACCCGCACCTTGACTCATATTTGGGAGAAATTATGTGACAGAGACTTTGCAAAGAAGGAGACAACTTCACCAGCATTTTGGACATTATAAAAAACTTCTGTCTACCCTAGTGATTGTGATTTTATAATTTTTTAAAATTAAATTTTGATTGATAAAAGTTTACTTTCCGTTTATTTTTTTATATACACCACACTTCTTACTTCGCCATTTTGTTTTTGAAAAATTGATAGATCAAGCTTGTCAGAATATCTCTGTGAAAACATCATGGCAGATTTAACACTTAAGTACCAAAAAGTATAATGGCTGACTAAATAATTTCAAATGTTTTTCATTTTTAAATAGTAAACAGATATAATATTATCTGTAATGAAAATTAACATCAAAACAATTTTAGATATTTCAGAAATATTACCAAATTAACCACTTCCTTTATTTTACTGTAATATCTTATATAAATACAATGCATCCACTACATTGAACAATTTTTAGCAAAAATCTTTTATTGACCTACACTCATGCATAATCTTACATTTCGACTTCAGAGCTATGATACAATAAACATTATAAAAAAAGATTAATATATTTAAATTAATAGTTGTTCATAAATATGTATATATACAGTCAGGAATAAAACATGTATAATTTATATTTATATTGTATATTTTATTTTATATTAACTGGATTATTTTATTTGGGTTTGATTATATTTATTTCAATTTTATTATGCTTTGTTATATTTTATTGTTTACATTTTTTATTGTTATTTATATAGTTATTATTTTATTTTATATTGTTCATTGCATCATAGCTCTGAAGAAGACTGCAGGACAGTTGAAACATAAGATTGTGCATGAATATAGGTCAATATAAAGTTTTTGCTAAATAATATTCAAAGTAGTGGATAAATTATATTTAGATATTTCATCAAAGATTATTTATAAACTGTTACAGATTTCCAATTTCAATGAAACTTTTAAAAAAGGTTTGGCATTGGTATTACCTAAAAAAGTAGAAATACTGTGTCCTAGAGGTCTTCATGTTCTGAAGTAAAAGAGAGAAAAAATGCTATGGTTTCATTCAACTCTTTGAGTTGTGATGCAGAGTGGAAAAAAATAAAAAGTTTTGCACTCATGTCTTAAAAATGAAAGAGATATAAAAATAAAATAAAAAAATTAATGTGTGATTGTCAAACAATTAATACAAGTATTTTCTAATAGATTTATTCACTTAAGTATGTCTATCTATCCACCCACCCACTTATCTCTATGTTTATCTTTTTGAATATTTTCTTATCTATTTACTAACCAATCTATCTATCTGTTTGACTTTCTGTGCATTTGTATGTCAGTCTATCTACTCTCTCACTCATCTATTTATCTGTTTGACTTCTGCATATTTGTATATCTATCTATCCATCCATTATCTATCTAACTGTTTATCTTAGTTTGTCTTTCTTTCTGTTCATTCTTCATCATATATTTATTTATACATCATTTATATCTATTCGTCAATTCATAACATCTGTCCATCTATTTATATATCTGTCTTATTTATATATCAATCCATATATTTATATATCTACCCATTCTACCTACCTGCCTATCTAATTAATTAACTAACTAACTATCTGTTTATCCATTTATCTGCCTCTCTCTATATGTTTTGTATTTATATATCCATCCATTATTTCATCTCTATTTATCTATCCATCTATCTATTTACTTATCTATTTGCTTAACTCCATATTTATGTATCTATCTAGATAGATGTGTAGATTGATGGAGATGGTTGGATAGATATATGTATGAATAGGTGGATAATTAGAAAGTCAGATATATAAATAAATACAGATAGGTAAATAGTTAAATAGCTAATATATGAATGGATGGGTGGGTAAATAAATAGTTAAATAGATGAAGAGTAATTGATAGACAAACAGACAGAAATTTATGAATGGATAGATAAATGGATGGTTGGATAGATAAATGGCTGGGCGGATAACCATTTTGATTTTAATATCTGCTAATTACAAGTAATATTATATCTAATTATACTGTTCAAAAATGAATGACATAAAATAAATTTCATTTAACAAAATCTGTAACAGTGTATAGGTATTTTTAATGAAATATCTAAAATTATTTTGCTTTTAATATTTGCTAATTGTAGCCATATTTTTTTTTTTTTTTTAACTTTCTAAGAAATTTAAAATTTTTCATTTGCTCTGTCCAAAATATCGGCAACACAGTCGTTTGCAGCTTGCTTGTGTCAATGGTAATTCAATGCACCCCCTCCTCCCAGTGCTAAAAAATATCTTAGATTATCTACTAAAACATTATCAATATTAAGGGCTAGATATCTATTTGTTAACGAATATTTTTAATGGCTAATTAGGTCAGTGAAACTATTTTAACACATCGTAAGACTGTTTGAAACATCAAAATTTTTAGAAGTTTAATCTGGCTCAAGTTTGAAACCTAAGTTATCGTCATGGCAGCTGACTATGCTAACCGCTATGCCGAAATATCTTCTTTTCTTTCTCTTTATATTGCCATTTAAATATTAAATAATTTATAAAGTACATCACTAAAAGTTAAACATGATTTTTATTAAAACTAAGGGTTATTCAAGTTTCAATACTGTATTTCTGGTTATAATAATTTAACAAAAAAGTATCAGAAAATATTTTATAGAAAGCCTTTTATTTCTTTTTTAATTTGATGTACTGAACCAGCTAGTTATTTATATAACAAAAGATAAAATGTCTGGAGATATTTTTTTCTTTTTTTGCAGAATTTAAATTATATGATGATTACAAACTAATTTTGTACCACAAAACAATGTTTTTTTTTTTTAAATTGCAAACTTACTTATAATCATCTTCAATTTATTTTTGGCTTTGACAAAAATCTACTTTGACAATATCTTTTAACAATTGTATAACAGTGTTTTTTAGCTTGCAATAAATCAATAGTATTAATTTAATGAAGTTTTGAAATTCATTAATACGATTAACGTTTATTACTATTTAAAACTGCTAATATATGAACGATACAATTTTCAATCTTACTTTTAAAACTGAGCCTACAATAAAACATAAGAACAATAAATAAATGTATGCTTTTATCTGGGCTAGATAACATTTGAAATTTTTTCCAGGTGTAACTAGTTATTTTTTTTTAAGTAACTAGCTGGATCATGATAAACCCAGATATATCTATCAATATTGATCAGGTTACAATTTATACCTACTTGTAGTTAGAAGGTAAAAAGATTTTTTAAAAATTCGTAAATCCTTACTGTCTGAAAATTGGCAAAACTGCGAGAGAGGCGAGGAATTAAAGAGTTAAATATAAAAAGTAAATAATAGTGTGTGGATACATATAGATGAGTGCTAACAATGTATGGACAGTGAGACATATTTTACTTTATAGTTTTTAACACCTGACGTATACCTGTTGTTAAACCACTAAACACACATACCTATATAATGTTTTTTGTTTAATTTTTAGATACCTTTTGTTACATATTTTCAATTAAATAAAGTTTGAAATCATACCTGTTCTACTGATGCTTTTACGTATGATTTAAAGTTTGCCGTCTTACTTCGTTAATAAAATCATGAATTCATAGTTGATCAGATTAATGGAATTTTTTAAAAAAAAATCGTTTATCTAATACTAAAGGTAAAACCTTAAAGAACGCACATATAAGTCAGATGATTGTGATAAAAGAAAAGATATGCATGTTAGTAATAAAAACTTAATACCCAGGACAGACTAAAAGCAATCTTGTTTAATCATTAGATGACTTTAGTTCTAGTAAGTTGAAGAAAAAAAAATCTTTCAAGTTGTAACAAAACCACTAAGCATCACATGATCACCATTTCTTATGCTTGCTCATAACTTATGGAGAGTTTTGCCTGTTTCAAGATGTAACAGTGTTTGTGTTAAAATTCTTCTCAATATATTACAGATAATTAAATTATTAAATTAAAATATGTCTTTGGCGAATATTCTAGAAGGATAATATTAATAGCTTAAAAATTCAATCTTTAGAAATACTGCAATAAATTTAAGTTAGAATATGCAAATCGTTTTAACATAGTAGCAAACTTCAAAGTTGTTTTAGAATTGAACAAGAACAATAATAAGATCATCTACTAACAGCAGTATAAAGATATGAGGAATAAAAAAGGAGCAATTCACCAGTAAATATTCAACTTTCGGGTAGCAGTTCCTAATTAGATAGTCACCCAATATAACACTGCAAATGCATATATAGCTGGAAAATGCACATGCAAAATTACTTATACATTGTGTTTATAGTATATACAGAGGCAAAACTCTCCATATAGTAGTGCCACTCAATGCAAGCCTGAGTAATCAATGGATGCAGAAAGATTTGTGCATAAAATCCATATCTAGTGCCTACTCATCCAATATCCCCAGACTAGTTTCTCACTTGTGGCTTTCATCAATGAGAGCTCTTCACTGATGAAAACTGCAAGCTAGAAACTTGTCAGGGAATATTGGATGAGTAGGCACTAGATAGGGATTTTATGCATAAACCTTCCTGCATCCACTGATTACTCTGGCTTGCACTGAGTGGTGTTACTGTATGAAGAGTTTTGCCTCTGTGTGAACAGCTTGTGTTGGATAAAGAATGTTGATCATGTGATGTTTGTTATATAGAAAAAAATAACAAGTAAAATATTGAGATTGGCAAGCATCGTTGTAAAAAGTATATATTTAAAGTATATTAAATTTAAAGCATATATCTAAGATTTAAAAAATATATGATTTTTAATCAAATAAGTAACAATTAATAATCATTTATGTATTTATAACCAATCACCACTTTTTACTTGATTAACCCTTGCTACTGTTTCTAGTAACGAATCTAAGGTACAAATAATTTTGTACTTGTTCACTCTCTAGTTATTTACCTATTTGCATCAAATATTGTATGACTAGTTGAGCCTGATTAAAAATTTAGTAATAAATTGTTGTATTTTTATTCTGATAGTCTGGGTATTATTAGCAGAGGATTCATTATCTTATTATTGGTCTTATTCAATTGTGAACCAATTTCAAAGTTCATTGATATTTTAAAATAACAATTGTAAGTGAGTAGAATACATAATTTTCACCTGAGGCCAAGGTTTGATTTCTCACATGATAATGCATAAGTTTATTTGCCCTACATAATTTAGTGCAGTGATAGATTAAACAGACACTGGAGCATAACATCCTCAGATTGATTCCAATTCATTCCAACACTTGACCTTCTTGTCAATTCCTGAGCAATAAAGCCATTTCTTTTATTTAATGATTGGTAAGTTTGAATTTAAATTTATTGCAGTATTTCTGAAAGTTGGGCATATAAACTGTTAATGTTGCCCTCATACTGTACTTATGAACTATATGCATATACTAATGGACACTTATCTACTAGATAAAAATATGACACTTAGAAAATAAATCTGTATTATATATATTGCAAAGAAATCAAGTCATATATTACATAAATTAATTTAAATAAGATATTTATTTTATATAGCGCGATGTTTTAAATTGTAATAATAATTAGCATTAAGATTTGCCCATACTTAAGCATTTGAGTTGAAAGAATATGGTGATAGGTGGATTCATTCTATTCTTTCTCAAAGACTTTATCTTGGATTTGAAAAATGGGAGTATTCATTTATTGTGAAGATCTACAAATCGCATGTGCATTAGCTTAATGGTAATTATTATTATAAATTAATTTAATAAGCTTGTATTACAAATGTTATATAATGAGCATGCCAATAGCTCTTAACAAATGCCTTGCTGAGGAATACCAAAAGCATGAAACTAGTCTGGGGATAAGGATATTCTGAAAAGCTTATTAAGAGCTATTGGCATGCTCATTATATAACATTTGTAATACAAGCTTATTAAATTAAGTCATGTGATATATGACTTGATTTCTTTACAATTATTGTTTTACACTTAAGGCTTTGGCAATTTTATATTGCTAAAACTATTAATATATGGTAAATTTTGTTTAGTCCCATATGGCTATTTAAGTTAGATAGCTGGATTTGAAGACATATAGATATCTGATAATTTCAGATTTTCTACTTAATAGTTAACTATTAGATAAAATGCTGGGCTTGATTTCGTATTTTAAATCTAATAATTGAATATCCTAGCACTTCACTTAGGAATGCCAAAAGCATGAAACCAGTCTAGGGATAGGGATATTCTGAAAAGCTTGTTAAGAGCTATTGCCAAGCTCATTATATATATATATATATATATATATATATATATATATATATATATATATATATATATATATATATATATATATATATGTATACATAATTATCAGTTTAATCAAAGCAATAGGATGAACACAATACTTTCAATTAATTGACAGAAATGAAAATGAATATACTTTTTCTTCAGATAAGAATCAATTCAGGAACCTTCTGCACTTATGTATTCTACTCTCATCACTATATTAAACTATGCAAGGCAATCAGAAATAAATAATTGCAGCTTAACTACATATAGTAATAGCATCACATAATTATTAAACTAAAATTCTAATTCATGAGATTAGCATTAATGGTAGTTGCAGGGCAACTCAAATTAAATGATACTTTCAGAAGACAGGAATGCTGGCCTTTTCAGTACTGATGGAGTTGGATATCTACATTGAATTTTACATTTATTAATTCTTTAAACACCATGTCAATGTTATGAAATAATTCTAGGATTACTAATTGACAAATTTAAAATTCTTTCTATTTGGAAAATTGATTGATCATAATACTACATAATACTGACTTACAAATTAATTTAATTGACAGCTTCTTTTAGAACTTTTAATATTATATGTCTTTCCTATTTGGATTTGAACAAAGGTGATGTGAGGAGAAAAAATAAGATCAGGCATATATTTATTATTGATTTACAAATTATTTTATAAATTACAGGTGGTCCTCTACTTCGTTTCTTCTATTTTCATACAATTTGCTATTTTGTATATATGACAAAACACATGTATACTTTCTTGTAATGATTTTTATTTAAATAATATGCTGAAGGCTAAATGGGTTTGTAAGCAATCATTAAAAACAAAATCAATACTTAGACAATCCCATTATCAATCAACAATTTTAAATTATTGTCAAGGCAATCTCCTTTTAACAATAAAGGTTGCCTTGACAACAATTTGAAATTGTTGATTGTTGTTGATATTGGGATTGTCTAAGTGTTGATTGGTTTTAAGGATATATATATAGAATTAATTCTATTTACATTTGGAAACTGTATTCAGTACCGAATTAGTTATTCAAATTATTGCTAAATCTCATTAAAAAAACATTCTCATTATGTATACATGCAAGTGAACATAAAAAGTAAGGTAATTTTGGAAACTGTATTCAGTGCTGAATTAGTTATTCAAATTATTGCTAAATCTCATTAAAAAAACATTCTCATTATGTATACATGCAAGTGAACATAAGAAGTAAGGTAATTAAAAAAAAATTAAATATTGTACTTCATAACAAAGTGTGATCCAAAACATTTAAGATAATTTTTCTTCATTAAAATATACGTTTAAAATTCTTATTATTATATTTTTAGAAATATAATAAAAAAATCAATATACTTACCATATCGCCTTTTGGTCCTGGGGATTCTGGTGGTCCAGGTACACCACATGGACCTGTTTCTTCTGGCATACCCTACATTATAAATAGCAAATAATTAAAATTATGTATATATATATATATTTAATATTAAATGAATATTTTGCATGTGTGTAAGTAAATATAATTTTTGTTATTGTGAGGAAATTTTTGTCCCATGTAGATATAATATCTGTTGTATTCATATATTTGGTAAATTCAAGTGTTATTTTAAAATATATGTGGATATGTATGAGTGTATTGTAACGGTGACCCCTCTCTATATATCCCCCGAGATTACGGGCTTCGAAACAAACATGACATAGCGTAAGGCTTTATTTTTTTTCTTACATCGACAGTTATTCACGATCCACATAAGGGGGCGCCAGATACGATTATTTAAGTTGATTTTAACTACTCGCATCACCTTACATCATGTCAAAACGATTTCGAAGTCTAATCCCACCCACTAGCTCAAAACTCCCAGCATGGACCAATAAGGTGTCTCAAGGTTGTTACATGTTTGTTTCTAAAATGACTCCTCCCGGAGAAGACGCATTGTCCGCTAATTAAGATCAGCAAGGTTTGCTAATAAGTCGATCACGGCATAAAGATTATTTATTGGTTAACACTGACCTATGAGGTTGTTCGCTTACGCCCCGAACACAAGGCTTACAAGTTCATCCCCCCGCTTTATTGTATATAACATAATTTATTGACGTTTACTTTGATTATAGACCCGCCCGCTCTTAAATCTATCTTAACTAAGGTGAAATAAGAAACATCGTGACTTACGGCACGATGGTGACATAATTAATAAAATAACTAAATGAAAATTAAAATTAACTACATCTACTTCTAAGATAAGTTATCAAAGAATAAATAACTACGGTTGATTGTGTGTGAAAAGATTTGAGATATGCTCGACTTGATTAGATATTGAACAAGTTTATTAAATATGAAAAGAAAACATTATTAATTGATTTATTACAAAACATTATTAATTGATTTATTACAAAACATTATTAATTGATTTATTACACACGCGCACATACATTCACGCCCACAGAGAACCATAAGTATTCATAACACAATTTGAATAACGAGAAAGTTCCTTTCTATTTGATAAATATATAATCTTTCCTTAGATTCACTTAAGTTCAAAGTTCATGTTTACAAAGTCAGTAACAAAGATAAACTATCATGACGAGGAAAGTCTTAAGATTTATTTGAGTAAATTTATGTTGGTTAATTACGAGATTGCCTTACGAGTTTATTAATTGAGTGAGTGAACAGAATAAAAAAACATATTTACCTAGGATTTGTCTTGGTTGCAACGAAGGTCGATTGGTCTGGACGAGTTTGGGTGTTTCACGGAACATTTCTTTTATTAGGAGCATTCACTTAACACGACGATGTTATCAGAATTTCATAGCTTCGGAGATATTTCAGTAGCGGAGCGCCGATCAGTCACTGAAGGGTTTATTAGCCCCTCATGACAGTCGACGCTCTTGGGATTAATTTCATGATGATCATTTTAAAAGTTGAGGAATAACCAAGCTAATTCAGAACAATTCTAATTTTAAATAAAAGCATAAGCATCGGAATAAATGAGCAGGTGGTAATTCAGCGTACTGAGAATTGGAAAATAAAAAAAACACAATAATGAGAATGTATCAATCGAACTGAATCGAATCGAACTGCATTCAACCAATTTAACCAAATTTTTTCCAAAATTAACCCAAATTTAACCATTGAATAGGTTTTGACTAGTATTTATAAAGGTTGATCCATATCTTGGGATCCAATCTACCCCCATAGTTCCCTGTTCTTGGAGTTGTCGTTCAGGTCCGCGTTTGAGATACCTGTTCACTCACTCTTTGTGCTAAAGGCAATATTTATTTTGGGACAATCTCATTTTGCAATCTCACTCAACCAACCTTATTCCTTCACGCCTCGAAGGCATGCGTGTGTGCGTGTGTTTTACTAGAACAATACAAGTTATTTTACATTTAGAAGTCGAGCATTTATCTTTTCCTCAAATCTTTTCTATAAGTTTTATTCTAGTTAAAATTATATCTCTAAAATAAACATTTTTTTAATTCCCCGTGGTGATTTTGATTGATAATTATTTTTATTATTTTAGGAGTGCATATTATATTTTATTATTTAGGAAAGCAATTATTTTTTGTTATTATTTTTATTATCTAAAGGCTTTAATCATTTAATTAGACGTTTTACCGTCTGCATTTTATCAATGTGTTTTATAAATGTATTTATGAGAGAAAGAAAACTATTACTAATTACGAAAATAAAGTTACGAGTGTTTTATGTTGCTTGCTGGTGTGTGTGTTTATCGATGTATCCTAGATTTAATATTGATGTAACGCTGTCTCGTTACATATCCCCGCGCTCCGTCTAAAAAAAAATCAAAATGCGAGGTTTCGCACTTTTAATTTTTTTTTTTTTTTTTACTCCGTACTTCACGACTTTCCCCCGTTTACTCTGGGCCACTTCCTGTGGTTCGACTTTCCCTCACGTAAAGAAAACACATTGGCAGGTTATGTGGTCAGGCTCGGATTCGATCTCTACGAACTCAGCTCGGCGTGCCATAATTGGTATATCTTACCCAATCTGGTACAGGCACCCGGGCAGAAGGGTGGCATGGGGATGGACATTTCCGAGGTCCCGCGATGCAAGGTTACGACTCTATATGGCCTTTCCTTACGGCCTATCTAATGGGAGGCAGGGGGATGGACCTTTCCGACGTCCCCTCTGCAGAAAAACGACAAGTAGGAGGTAGCGAACAATCTAGAACATAAATATACGAAATATCCGAGCTCTGTACCTCCTAGCACAATGGTAAATGGTGAGGGAAGGAACAGTGATCGTGTACTTTTCGTGATCCGGCTCTCTTTTCCTCTAGTTAGTCTTCGTGTTTTGTTTTTTTTTTTTTTTTTTTTTTTGGATTACTACATTTTAGTTGGCGGCGGGCGATGTTCCTTGATCTAAATGGCTTTCGGGAAGATGGCTTCGAAATACTGACTTATTTAACGTGAATAGTTTTCTTGCGTTAGTTACTGGTTTAAATGAAACGATGGTTTATTGACCCCCCTTCCCCCCTTGTTTGTGTGTGGTGCGATGCGACATATTTGTTTCTTCCGGTCCGAGGTCGTTCTCCTACAGTACTAGTTGGTTTATTAATGGTACTCCAGTAATCATGCTCCTGTTACGAGTCCGGGTCCGGCAGCGTTCTTTTTTTTTTTTTTTTTTTTTAGTATCGGTCTGGTGGTAGTTTCCTCCTTTCTAGTTCTGGTCTGGGCCTCTCTATCTGCCTCCCCCTTCCTTCTGCTCGCTCGAATCTTGCGATGGCGTTTCCCATCTCGTGGATGCCCTTGTCCCGGCTTATCATCATCCGCCTGATGTCCGTCGGCATGTTATGTCTGACGATCGAGACGATCTGCTCTTCTGTCATATGGTATGCTGGCAGCTGTTGGAGACCGGCCACCTGCCTGTAGTAAAATTGGGTTATAGTCTCGCCTGGTTTGGAGCCGTACTTCTCGTTGGTAATGTGGAAGTATATCCCTTCTTGCCTGGTGGCGTTCCAGAAACTCCGTAGTATCTCCTCACGATACTCTACGAATGATCGAGGTTTAAATTCAATCGTCCGCCACCAATCCCGAGCCGGTCCTTGCAAGTACGTGCTGGCAATATTAATTCTGTCATGTTCTGGTTTAGAGGGTTCCGAAAACAGGCTCCGTACGCTTTCTACGTGGTCCATGGGGTTCTCGTTCTCGCCTGCCCGGAAGGTTTCGATTTTGATTTGTCTCTCGGCCCACGACTGGCTTGGCTCCCGTTTACTTATTTCCCGTTCGACTCTTTTCTCCAACTCCTCCAGTCGTTCGGTCGTGATTTTTTCCGGTGTATTCCGCTGTGGCTCGATTCCCTCTATTCTTCTGTCCATCGCGTCCACCTTTTGTACGATGTCTTCCAGCCCTGCCTTTGCTGTTTTTGCTTCCATTTTCGCCTCTTCTATTTCGGCCTTGGCCGTGCTGATCTCTACTTTCATCGAGGTTATTTCATTTTCCACTTCGGCGATTTTTGTTCCCTCTCTACCCTGTTCCTCCTCTGGCTCTCTGGTCTTTCCCTTCGCTAGTTTCCGGATCTCCCTAATGAGTTCCTCTCTACCCTCCTTCATCTCTTTCATCATCTGGGTCATCATTCTTATCAATATTTTTGTATCTGATTCGGCCTCCTCTTTCACTTCGGCCTTCTTGAATGTTATGGGGCTTTCCCCTGTCTCCTCCCACGTGATTTCCATATTGTTATCCATTTGGTGATAAGTTCTTTTTTATTTTGATTTTATTCGTTTATGGTGACAGCGACCGATCGGCGTCCGCTCCCTTATCTCCTGCTATGCTTTATTTGTTTTGTTTATTTTGCTCCGGTTCCCGATGTTTTGTTTACCCATTTGCGATGTTAAGAATCGCCGCGATTTTGTTCCGTTTGTTTATTATATATATATATATTTTTTTTTTTTTTTCAAGCTTTTTGTTTACATAAATATTTCCGCGTCTTCTCCCAGTTCGGCCGCTTTTGCTAGTATCTAGATTTGCTTTTTCTTTATGTTTAGAAGCTTCATTTATACTAGCCTCACGTTGGAAGCGCCAATGTAACGGTGACCCCTCTCTATATATCCCCCGAGATTACGGGCTTCGAAACAAACATGACATAGCGTAAGGCTTTATTTTTTTTCTTACATCGACAGTTATTCACGATCCACATAAGGGGGCGCCAGATACGATTATTTAAGTTGATTTTAACTACTCGCATCACCTTACATCATGTCAAAACGATTTCGAAGTCTAATCCCACCCACTAGCTCAAAACTCCCAGCATGGACCAATAAGGTGTCTCAAGGTTGTTACATGTTTGTTTCTAAAATGACTCCTCCCGGAGAAGACGCATTGTCCGCTAATTAAGATCAGCAAGGTTTGCTAATAAGTCGATCACGGCATAAAGATTATTTATTGGTTAACACTGACCTATGAGGTTGTTCGCTTACGCCCCGAACACAAGGCTTACAAGTTCATCCCCCCGCTTTATTGTATATAACATAATTTATTGACGTTTACTTTGATTATAGACCCGCCCGCTCTTAAATCTATCTTAACTAAGGTGAAATAAGAAACATCGTGACTTACGGCACGATGGTGACATAATTAATAAAATAACTAAATGAAAATTAAAATTAACTAAATCTACTTCAAAGATAAGTTATCAAAGAATAAATAACTACGGTTGATTGTGTGTGAAAAGATTTGAGATATGCTCGACTTGATTAGATATTGAACAAGTTTATTAAATATGAAAAGAAAACATTATTAATTGATTTATTACAAAACATTATTAATTGATTTATTACAAAACATTATTAATTGATTTATTACACACGCGCACATACATTCATGCCCACAGAGAACCATAAGTATTCATAACACAATTTGAATAACGAGAAAGTTCCTTTCTATTTGATAAATATATAATCTTTCCTTAGATTCACTTAAGTTCAAAGTTCATGTTTACAAAGTCAGTAACAAAGATAAACTATCATGACGAGGAAAGTCTTAAGATTTATTTGAGTAAATTTATGTTGGTTAATTACGAGATTGCCTTACGAGTTTATTAATTGAGTGAGTGAACAGAATAAAAAAACATATTTACCTAGGATTTGTCTTGGTTGCAACGAAGGTCGATTGGTCTGGATGAGTTTGGGTGTTTCACGGAACATTTCTTTTATTAGGAGCATTCACTTAACACGACGATGTTATCAGAATTTCATAGCTTCGGAGATATTTCAGTAGCGGAGCGCCGATCAGTCACTGAAGGGTTTATTAGCCCCTCATGACAGTCGACGCTCTTGGGATTAATTTCATGATGATCATTTTAAAAGTTGAGGAATAACCAAGCTAATTCAGAACAATTCTAATTTTAAATAAAAGCATAAGCATCGGAATAAATGAGCAGGTGGTAATTCAGCGTACTGAGAATTGGAAAATAAAAAAAACACAATAATGAGAATGTATCAATCGAACTGAATCGAATCGAACTGCATTCAACCAATTTAACCAAATTTTTCCAAAATTAACCCAAATTAAAAATTGAATAGGTTTTGACTAGTATTTATAAAGGTTGATCCATATCTTGGGATCCAATCTACCCCCATAGTTCCCTGTTCTTGGAGTTGTCGTTCAGGTCCGCGTTTGAGATACCTGTTCACTCACTCTTTGTGCTAAAGGCAATATTTATTTTGGGACAATCTCATTTTGCAATCTCACTCAACCAACCTTATTCCTTCACGCCTCGAAGGCATGCGTGTGTGCGTGTGTTTTACTAGAACAATACAAGTTATTTTACATTTAGAAGTCGAGCATTTATCTTTTCCTCAAATCTTTTCTATAAGTTTTATTCTAGTTAAAATTATATCTCTAAAATAAACATTTTTTTAATTCCCCGTGGTGATTTTGATTGATAATTATTTTTATTATTTTAGGAGTGCATATTATATTTTATTATTTAGGAAAGCAATTATTTTTTGTTATTATTTTTATTATCTAAAGGCTTTAATCATTTAATTAGACGTTTTACCGTCTGCATTTTATCAATGTGTTTTATAAATGTATTTATGAGAGAAAGAAAACTATTACTAATTACGAAAATAAAGTTACGAGTGTTTTATGTTGCTTGCTGGTGTGTGTGTTTATCGATGTATCCTAGATTTAATATTGATGTAACGCTGTCTCGTTACAGTATGTATACACATATATGAATTAAATATTTACATAAGATTGTTGTTATAATGAATAGAAATGTGGAGTTTAAATCCATGTAAACAGAGGTAACTTTTAGTTTTTGTTGTTGCTAAGACACTATCACTTATTACTAATTGACAATCCTTGAGCCTAAACATGCTTTCTCATTGCACTGAATGTCAACAGTCCTTTTGTTAGTGTTTTACTTCAAGAAAAAACTCCAACAAAAGAGATATTATAGGCTAATAAAAAAAACTTGTTTAGCATCAGATATTGTCAATTAGTGGTACTTTCTTTGCAACATCAAAAGCTAAAAGCTATCTCTATTTACACTGAATATAATCTCATGTCTAATCTTTATTACATATATATATAACTGAAATACAGGCTTATTATATACCTGTATCAATATATGTAATATATAGGGTATATGAGCACAGAATTTCACATGACTCACCACTCGCACAAAATTTCACATGACTCACCACTCACAATTCTATCTCATATCACTGATACACTTGAACACATATATGTCAAAAAGATAAATAATCATCAATACATCAGTTGGTCCAGATTATCACCTCCACACATATATGCATTAAGTGCTCAGATATATATTAAGATAGCCAATCTTCATACTTAATGGACAGGCTTCAATACACTCCACACTCCAACTGTCCATCCAATTGAAAATCTGATGATAGAATGCTCAAAGATCGCCCTGAGGCTGAGATTCTTGTCACACCCATATTGATCTGTTCCATCATGAGATTTTCAATTGGATGGACAGTTGAAAAGTTGGAGTATTGAGTGGATTGAAGCCTGTCCATCAAAGTATGAAGATTGGCTATCTTAATATTGTGACAGAATGGGTTTGAACCCAGTCACAAATAAATTATGTAATCGGTAGACATATATAGATGTAGAGATATATATAATATTTAATTTTGTTTATTACGTGATGGTGGTTACCAAATACATAAACATGGGGGGAGGGACTCTGTCATTTTAAATGATATATATGTGTGTGTGACAAATGCGTGTATAAATGAATTAAGTAGTGAAAAGAGAGAAACGAGATTTTTTGTTTCACGTTGAAAAAAACTAGAGTTTTCCAGCAGAATGAGATTTTATTTTTTGTTATATTACAATAGAAGCTACGACACAAGTTTTCACACGTCTAGTAGATCTGGCTATTCCACATTGAAAATCGGAAGTGAGATAAAAAAGAAGCTTCTAGAACCAATGGAGGAGGGCTATGAAAGCGAGTCACCCAGAACGCATAGGATCTTTTTCCGGCAGAGCTACAACAGTGAACACCTAAACGGTTTCAATATTTAAAATATATAATGGCGATTTCAAAAGACATGTCGGGGTAAGAGAAGACGCAACGGATTCAGGCCCCTGATCCCAACCTGCTGCAGCTGCCTCAATAAAACCATGATACCTCGAAACAATACATAATTCCAGCATGGTATCAAATGAACCTCGTCGGACAATGGACATAAAGATCTCAAATCGTTACCTTGAATTGCCTAATTTACCTGCGGTATGGAACTATATAATAAATAAATAAAAATTGCTTCTACTACTTCCCGGGAAAGACAGGTAAAGAACTTTAATCATTGATCTTTTTAAATCTTTATAAAAAGGAAATTTTGTATGTTCAATAATCAGTGAAGGTGACATGCGAACTAACTTTATAAGATTTCTTTAAAACGTCATTCCAATTACGGACGTAAGTAAGTAACGAGTGTTGAAAGTCACATGATACAAACTTTTTGTAGTATCGATCTTCATTACTTGAGATATGTATGAGAGATCTATTAAAAGAATGATGTATGATTGCGATTTGAAATGACAGAGTGCTAAATATTGTTTTTTTTTTATAATATTAAATAAATATATCAAGAAAGTAGAGTATTGACTTAATTTAATTATTTATAAATCCATTTATTTAGTTTATGATTATTTTATTTATTTTTATGTTTAAAAATAAAAATAAAAGAGAACTCTTTACCCCATTCATAGCTACTCATGGCTGTGACATCACCCGACCATGAGACTGAGCTAGCTGATGGTCAAAACCTCTCTCACATTACGTAAATAGTATTCTTGATGGTAATATATCCACTTCACATAATTCTTATATTTTTATAGGATTAGTGCTTGGTGTCCTTCGGACGACCATAAATACGCATTGGGGATATATTACAGTTGCGAGAATAACCCATAAGTTTGAATAATAATATTTTAGGTCAAATCACTTAATTAAATAAAAATACACAGGCACATATATTGATACATCTTATACATATTCAGTAGTACATACCTGTCTAGTGAGAGGTAAATAGGGTTTTGTTATAATATATATCTGAGCACTTATTGCATATATGTGTGGAGATGATAATCTGGACCAACTGATGGATTGCTGGTTTAGCATGAAATATGTATAGTGATGATTATTTATCTTGTCGACATATATGTGTTCAAATGTATCAGTGATATGAGATAGAGTGGTGAGTGGTGGGTCATGTGAAAGTCTGTGCTCATATACCCTATATATTACATATATCACTTAAGTGAAGCTATATTTTAATATTTTGTTGGTTAGTAAATCAAAATAATCATAACATTTTTAAAAAGTATAACAACATTAACACTTTAAATATTAGTATATAGATAAACTGGAATATCTTCTAAAATTCCGGCAAAGTGTTGATGGTAACATACATAGAAGAGTAATTTTAAATAGTGGAAGGAAAAATTCTAGAACTTTTTATCTTAAAAGAAATACATTTGTAATTAATTATTTAACCACAGCATATAATTATAACCAATATATTTTATTAATCAATGTTTTACTAATTTTCAAGCTTCATTCACTCTTGCAAATATGAAAATGTGTAAATATATGAAGTACAATTTCTGACAGATCTCTGTCAAATATATAACATTTACATTATTCTAAAAAAAATTTTAAAAATATTTTACATTTTACAGAAAAGTGCAAATATACAATAATAGCTATACACCCGGGTCTCGTTTTATGGGGATTTATTTAATGCGATTTTGAAGTTATGCGATTCATGATTCTTCTTAATATCTTTGTATGCGGTTTTCTTTTATGTGATAAAAATTATTAGATCAGAAGTCGAGCTCTGATAATGTGCTATTACTTTAAATATTATAAATTTCGTGCACTCACATCATATTTAAAGTAATAGTGCATTATCGGAGTTCAACTTCCATCTAATAATTTCAATATTTTCAGCCTGTATAATAGTACTGTAATAGATTTTATGTAAAAAGAAGTTCATAATTCACTTAAAATCAGAATTTCCCCATTTTATATACACACATTAAATTTTACAAGACTATAATGTAAATCTGTTCAAATGTTATAGATGAAAAATACTATGTTTGTTGTCGTTTTTGCATTTTAAATCACGTTCTATTTTTGCTTTTTATAAAATGAGTATGTAATTAATTAATCATTTAGTGTCCGCAAGTAATAAATTTTACAAGATTATAATGTAAATCTGTTCAATCGTTATAGATGCCTATACAATGTATGTTGTTTTTGTATTTTAAATCACGTTCAATTTTTGCTTTTTATAAAACGAGTACGTAATCAATTAATCATTTAGTGTCTGCAAGTTTATTTTTAAAAGGTGAATAACAGAGGTGGGCACAATTAAATTTGACAATTAAAATCTGAATTTTTAATTGTAATTATCAATTTAAAAATTACGTAACGAGGTGATGTAAAACGATGAAATTTGATTTTTAAACGGAATTGAAAATTAAAAAATTAAAGACAAAAATAAGAATTTAATTTTTAATTGTTAGTTTTAATTAAATTTTGCCCAACAATGGTGAATCGGTGTCTTTTTATTATCATAAGTCTAAGTTTTTATTTTTATTTTAAACTTTTAGTTTATTCTAACGGAGAGGAAAAAAACACCCAAGAAAATGAATTTCTTTGGAAACAAAAATTTCAATTTTAGATCACTTAGTGAAATGGGAAGGATCAACAGCGATTGGAAAATGTTTTAGTTGTATTTCCTCTTGACTTCGTTTATGGAGAAGCTACAGTACCTCACATCACATCACATCATGATGAATCTTATGTCTCAAATAGCAATAATAATTAAAATACCATACAAGTATAAAAAAAAAAAAAAAATTCTGGAAAAAAAAAAGTATGAAAAAAAATTAAATTACGCATAAAAATATATTGTTTTGAATAAAATTAAAAACTGTAGTTAATAAAAAAAGTAAAAAAAGTTTGTCTTGTATCAATTTTTTTCAAATTTGAAATTTTTTATTAGTCATATTTTATTTTCTTCTTTTTTTTTATGCAAATTTTAAAGTAATTTTACGCTGTTGCTTTGCTTATATGCGATTTTTGGAAAATTACAGTATGTATCCCCCATTTTTCAAGGTAAGTTAAGTCTATTTATGTGCGATTTCTTTTGTGCACATTTTCTGAGGAACCTATCTACCGCATAAAATGAGACCCAAGTGTATACACATTTATCAGCATATAGGACACAGCAGCGTATAAGACATATCCCTTTTATATATACCTTAAGAAAAAATAATAATTTTCTATATTTTTTCAAGAATCTCCATAATGATTTGCTATACTAATTTTATAGTTATATATGTCTACAAACTGTAACTAGGGAATACTGTAGTTAGGTATCTTTTAATCTTTATCCTCAAAATCCAGAAATTCCTCTTCATAGTTAAATGAAGAATAACTTGAAGCCTCTTGTTCAGAAACTGTATCTTCATATGAGAAATCATCCTCTATGCTATCAAATGAGTTACTAATACCACATTTCTTAAATGACTTTAGGAACTGTCATGTTTCTTAGCATCCCATGAAGTTTTGACCCATTCACAAATCAGTGAAGATTAGGCCTTTTCCTTCTTCCTGGTGCTCTTACGTCAAAATCTGTAGAATGCATCCATATATTCAATTCTCCTTCATGATCCCTTTAACTGGTTTAGTAATGCAGTTGCTCATTGGCCTGCCTGGAATTACAGCTAATTGAGTTTTCAGTTGGTTGATTTTATTTTTCACAACTTCTGGTCTGTGACTGAAACTGATTCCATATTAGCAAGGCAGGTTTCTTCAGCCGTCCACTAGGATATGTAGACCACACATTTTCTATCCAAAACTTTATCTTCTTTTCATCCATCCATCCAGCCCTTAGGAAGAACATGCACAAAGACATATTTATATTATATTATATTATATTATATATATATAAATATAAACCAAAAGTTTTAGACTAAAGTTTCAACTCCTAATTTTGATTACTGCTTAGCACAAGACACAATCCACATTTTAGGCATATTTTGAAGGAAAAAAAGAAAAAAGTGTGCCTTATATACTGACAAATGTGGTATATACACAGTACACATTGAGAATGACAGGATTCGTGTCAAACATAATTTTAAGCTAATCATGACCCCCCCCCCCAAAAAAAAAAAACCAATAATAATACAGAATTAATTTCTTCATGAAAAAATTAATTCCAAAAGATCACCATAGTAAAAAAAATTTTGTGGAATATTCATTA
Organism: Epiperipatus broadwayi; assembly: GCA_028023455.1. Taxonomy (NCBI): domain Eukaryota; kingdom Metazoa; phylum Onychophora; class Udeonychophora; order Euonychophora; family Peripatidae; genus Epiperipatus; species Epiperipatus broadwayi. The sequence goes on along the minus strand of JAQFVV010013421.1, from coordinate 8,849 downwards.
AATCCTTGAGTGTAAGATAATATTTTACGATATAAATCTGAATGCAAGTTAACTACTCTATGCCAAAAAAAGAAATAAGCAATAGAGTTTGAGGACCTCAGTACAAAGTGATACTAAATTAATCTGTCATGTTCATAATCTATGATTCAAATCCAAAGCAAATTAAATTTTTAACTGACTTTTAATTGTTCATTAGAGTAAATGTGAACATGAGTTAGTTAGTTGAGGCCAATGAACTGACTGCAAAGATCAATTAAAAAATATAACTGTAGAAATGACATGGTATTTACAATGGTGGTGGGAATATTATAATCTTAACAACAACTTGAATCAATAGTTACCTTTAATAGAGTATTATATCCAAAAATCCCTTAGTTATTATTAAAACAAGAACAGCATTCTATTCATATATTTATTATTAAATAATGTGGAATGGAAGTACTGGATCCCCCTAGCGAGCTATATGTAAACTAATTGTCAATAAACATAAAATGTAGAAAGAGCCTAACTACCTTTTAGCTTTGATCGTATATAAGCATACCATTTACTGACATACTTGTATGCAAAGTGTCATTTATATATGCTAATATAATTTTAGACAACTATAACCTATTCTAAATTTATTATAACTAATGTGAGGGAAAGAATGAAAACTCACAGTCAGTTTTATGTAAACTAACTGTCCGTTTGAGCTTATAAAAGGTTATATTTACATCTATTAATAAAGAGGCGTAACTCTCCATACAGTAATGCCACTCTGTGCAATCCAGAGTAATCAATGGTTACAAGAAGGTTTGTGCATAGAATCCCTACCTAGTGCCTACTCATCCAATATCCCCAAACTAGTTTCTGGCTTGTGGCCCTCATCAGTGAGGAGCCCTGGATCTGAGAGCACTGCACCGAGATCTTAGGATCTAATGTGAGAATATAATGAGGCGTCTTACAGTAGCTCCATAGAAAAAAGTCAAAACGAAGGGTATGAATTACTTTACAAAAGTCTGAATGAATTGATAGAAGCTATCAGTGGTATGACATCACTAGAAGGTAAGAAAGCTATATTATCCTATAAGAATTACACATTTTAAATCATACTTCCATATTTGTCCTATGAGATTTTTAACTTTTTTCATAGTCAAATATAACAAAATCAAGCATTTATTTATATCCAGTAGCCCTGGTTCCTTTTTAAAAAAGAACAAAGATCCTTCAAGCATAAACAGCATTAGACCCTTCTCCATGATGCCCATTCTAATTAAAGTTATTGAGGGGGTCATTAAAGAAAAATTTCAACACAAGATACTAGACAATATTTCACACTACCAATTTGCCAGAAAGGGATTTTCTGCCCTCACAGCTATGGAGAGGTAAAGACCCTACTTCATCACATCAGGAAAAATAGAATGTCAAGACCAATAGCGATGCAGCTTGACATCACTAAAGCATTCGATTCAATCAACATCGACATCCTCCTCTCAATCTTTAATAACCAGGACATTCCGTATCAAATCATACACATTATTGAGAACTTGCTTTACAATTGTCAGGTTCATAGTACATTAAACAGTACATACATAAATGACTTTCTACCCAACATTTTGCTGCCACAAGGATCACCTTTGAGTGCCTTATTATTCATTTGCTACTTGAACCCTCTTTTAAGGGAGATAGAAAACTCTCTCCCAGGGGTATACATTCCTCGACTCAGAAAATTAATTTAACTATTCGCTTACATGGATGACGTCCTCGTCATACACTCAGATCAAAAACATCTGTCAACACTATATTACATAATAGACAAATTTTCAAATGATTCACAGTTAAAATTCAATCCAGAAAATCAGCCTCATGGAAAATCTTAACGGGAAAGAAAATCAGCTCTAAATTTCTGGCTGAGCCCCGGGACTTCCTCGGTTTTCCCGTTTACATGTCTCAAACATCTATGTCCAAGCATATCCAGAGTTCTCTCCTGAACTCTACAATTCGACTAGTCCAAAACACTCTCTAGGGTATACCTTTCACTACAAGGGAAAGTCTCACTTCTCAATATGAAAGTTATGTCCAAAATTGCTTATTATCTTTCCATAATCACATTAACAAAATCATTTATAAGAAAGATCAATAGACAATGCTCCCCACTCCTCTGGAGAGAGAAAAAAATTCCATAAGTATGGTGGGGATACAACTCCATCGTAAAGCAAATGGTATGTCATTGCATTCTATTCTATCCTTATACTATCAGAAATCCCATACCCTGATTTATAACTTGGTTTTAAAACATGGCAACTTTATTACTTCAGAAGTAATACACCCAACTGACAAACCACCACCTCATAACAATTGGCTTGAAATCTTCTTCAGTATCTCAACCAATATCAGCTAATCACCAATATCATTTTTAACTCCAAAATCTCTATATGGGATGCACATCTAATTTTGCACCTAATCATCAATCATATAAAACTGCCCATAGGAATCAACAATCACAAAATCACCTCATTATTTAAATTTCTTAAATTAGAACCCAAATTTCTTACCTTCTTAATTAAGGTAAATCAAAATGCCATGCATACTAATCACTTTTTACACTTCAAGAGATATCTAAATAATATTGATCCAATATGCCTGCTCTGCAAGACACAAGAGGATACTTTTGACCATATTATTAAGTCATGCCTTCGGCTGGTAGGCATTAGATTGCTAATACTGAAGCAATCGATGTCTAATCATCATCGATGCTTCATGTTTCACCATCTATACTAACCTAGGGACCATGATTCAGACCTTGCTATAAATATATGCTATTCACTCACTCACTGTATGCCGAATCATTAAAAAGATTAGTAAAATTAATCTTTATTTAGTAAAATAAAACAGTAGTGTGCGTGATGTATATATATATATGAAGAAAGCAATAATTTTATTGTTGTTTATTGCTGGAAAATATATTTGCTTATATATTTGTGATTATTTTTATGTGTCTATTTAATGTGACAACAAAGAAGAATGGGGGAGGCTCGAAATGCTAAAACAATCTTTGTTTAAATTCAGCTTGTTGCCTTTAATTAGAATTGTCAGTCGCAATTAAGATCAAAAACAAATCGTTTATCAGTTGTTGTTGAATGATTTAAAATAGCTAAAAATGGTATTTCAAGCCTTATCTATTGAATATTTTGCTAATTAAATGTTGTTTTTAAAGTGATTAGAGAGATAAGGTTGGTATATGAAATTGCATTCCGGGCAGTATTAAAATGTTATAAAAGGAACCACAGAACAAAGGAAGTTAGTTTTTACTTACAGTTTTTAGTTAAATTCAGTGGAGTTTTTAGTCAGTTGAGTTTAATTACTTTTAAGAAGCCAACACAAGTTCTGCATGATGAAGCGTGAATAGGGGAATCTTTTCACCTTTTTTTTCTTCTCTCGAAGAACTGTCTACTATCCGTCAAAATTCCATCAGACTGGCCATATGAGATGACGTAGAATTGCCATCCTGCCTGCCTGCCGCTATGCTGATATATTAAATAAAATCATGTAAATATGAACATTCACAGGTGATTTATAATTTGCAGTTAAATTAATTCATAGATCCATTTATGATGTTTTGCTAGTTTTGCTCGTAAACTCTCTCTCTATAATCCTTTATTAATACTTATGTAATTCTAAATATACATTGCTTTCACGCTTAATTTTTGTTTATATAACTTTATGCGGCTCAATCAAATATATACAACTTATTTTATTTAATATATATATTATTTTCTCTAATATGTCGGTATCAATCAATCACACGAATTTAATTAAATTCATTAGTAAAATTATATTCATTTGTTTATTTAAAATAGAAATCGTTCACTAGGTTGGTTGAATACCTAAAAGTATTTTATTGTGGTTGCTTATTTTATTTGTTTAGTTGCCTTTATAAACGATCGTGACACTTAATATGAAATTCTATTTTTTTTTCTTGCCATTGCCTGAAGGGTGAATTCTACCAGTTAATATGTATTTGGGAATCGATTCTTTAAATATAAATGTTGTTAGTTTAATAATATTATAAACAGAAGCATTATTATTCATTATGATTAGTTAAATGACTCAGAATTGAAAGCAGATTATTGCGCAAGAGGTTAGACCATTTCCAAACTTTAAATAATATTATAAAATTATATAAACGTTGCTGGCATACATTTTCTTTCATTCTGATATTTTATCTTTCCATTTCTTGATTGCTTTGTCATTGGGGCGTCGGAAGTATGAAGCTCCCATCCTACTTTTCAAAATTGTTCGTAATCAGAGACATTACTCTCTCTGTGGAACGTACGGTTTATGAGGATTATGTGCTGCGTATGGCAGTACATAATGATCTGGGGTCTCAAACTCAGCCTCTCCTTTGATATCGCTCCGCCAGAATGCACGGACATATCAAATCTAAGTTTGTCCCAAATATTCTTTTTAATGAAAAAATATCCAATCGCCATGAGGCCTTATTTCGTTATTGTATGCTAGTACCGTTAATTTGCTCTTGAATTTGATCATCCATCCATCTAATCTTAGAAGTCACAATGATGTGTTAAAGATAATGATTCATTTCGTAAATTACGTTCAGTATGTTGATCTTAAAATTGCTTTCCTTTAAAAAGCTTTATCGATTCCCAGACGTAAATCAATTTGTATAATTTATTCTCATAAATATTGCGCATTGTTGGTTTCTTATGTATACTTATTCTAGAGATGCTATGTCCAAACAATGCCTATCAAACGTATGTAATGATTTTAAGATTATAAATAAATGATTGAGACCGTACATTTATATTTATTTGTCAAAATGATTAATGTTAAATTATCATGTATCCTTCTGTAATGTGAATCTGTTTCGATCTTGTAAATTATTTTGTACATCCACAACATTTTAGTTGTAAACACTTGTAAATTGGCATATCAACCCCACACCACTTATAGCATATTCTATAAAATTATATTCATGAAATAATTGATGTAAAAAGAATTTTTTACAAAACAATTCCCATGTTTTCAAAATGTATAAGATCATCACTCCAAGCGTGAAACAATTTTGTAACATATATATGCGTTTTTTACATTTATTAAATATATATAATTTCATGTAAATCCTGTTTTGTTTTTGTTTTTGAATTATTATTTTCTAGTTAATATTTAGAACTATTTTCTTTATCTATGAGCTTAGCATTAATATATATAACTGTCACAAATGTAATTCCTGGGCTACTCCGACCGTGATCATCATCATCAGTCTGATCTTATACTCTTCTGCTTTTCTTCTGGGCATGGATTTAAAATAATTTTACTGTGCCATCAGAATTGTTGTTCATTGGGTCAGAGATTCGAAGAATAGGCAAATAGGTTAGAATTCAGGATTGCTCCAGACCTGTGTATCTCGAGCATGATCAGATTCGTGGTACTTTTGCTTAGGATTTGAGTCTTGTTAAGTGGGCATACTACCTCAATGCTCGAGCAATGACTTTTACAAAATTCTATCATTGAAAGACTCCTTACAAAGTAGACAATTTCCATTAGACTTTTATTATTTTTAGTTCTTACAATCTGAAGCGTCCGTTGCAAACTAATATTCATCTTCCCACCTCCAAATCAGGACCTCATATTTATCGATCACTTTAATAAGTTAAAAAGTAAAAACTTTATCCTGTCTTCAAAATTTCTCTATAATGAGACATGGAATCTCTTTCAAATACTAAAAATCACCTAAGACATAAACAATCACACACAAAATTTGATAGTAGCATTTCCATTAGAGATTCTCCAGGGGATTAAACTTTAGATCCATCACATCTCAATCAGGATGTTGAGCTCATTTATCTACCTCTAGAACTTCTTACCAAGAAAGACAATGCATTCCCATATTCTTAAATAATCAATTATTTTACACTAATAAAGTTATTTTGAAAGTAATATCTAGTTACTTATTACTCTGACTATTAGACAACGGTTTCTTCGGAATTCCCTCACAGTGTGGGAAAACAATTTATCAATCTCATAAGTTATTGAGATTATTTATATTTTTTGTTTCTTGCTTTATTCTCTAGCCAAAGTAACCAGATATCCAATTACTGCCCAAGAATTGGTTAGATTGTCTAATGAGGCAGCTAACTAAAAAAAGTCCAAAACTTCTTTGAGTAATAGATTCCCAAAGTCCACTCCTATTATGGATATAGTGAAAGACAGTACTAATCTTTACATAAGGCATGCAACTGCAATCACCATATGTATATAAATACATAAATATTTTAAATGATCAAATTTCTATCAATATTGTTTTATAAAGTGATTGCTCTACATTTTATATAAATACATGAAAGCAGTCAACACTTAAACAATACCAATCTCAATAAAAATCAACAATCTCAATCTGTTGTCATGGCAACCTTGTTTAATCCTTTATGTATATTAAAATACATAAAAGCAGTCAACACTTAAACAATATCAATCTCAATAAAAATCAACAATCTCAATCTGTTGTCATGGCAACCTTGTTTAATCCTTTATGTATACAAAAATACATAAAAGCAGTCAACACTTAAACAGTACCAATATCAATAACAATCAACAATCTCAAACTGTTGTCAAGGCAACCTCCTTTTAACAATAAAGATAGAAATCTATCTTCAATCTCTGACTAATATGTTTAAATAAACACTAAAGATGGTAACTTGACTACAAAGAATGAAATTATTAATACAAAGAAGTTTAAATAAGTCTTATTATACAGGTGATATAACCTGTTCTAAAAGAAGACTAACAAATAATCAATTATAACTTTCAAACTGCACTCCAACTATGTATTACTTAAATAATAATGCTAGTAATGCTAAAGGTTGGATAGGTTTATAAATGTAAATATATGAAAGCAGTTATTGTGGACCATTACTGACCTGCTTTCAGAACAGATTGTATTTACCTGTTTAATGAGGTTAGTTAAACATTTTTTTTAAGGGTCATAGGTACAACCGGGATGCGAACCCACAACCCGGGCAACTGCCTGCAAATGCAAGGCAGTCGTGCTGACCTCTCGACCACCAATGCAAGACTAGTTAAACTTTTTGAATTAATAATTTCATTTTCTGTAGTCAAATTGCAATCTTTAGTGTTTATATAAACATATTAAAACATAGCTAAAGGTGGATTTCCATCTTGTTTGACAAAAGGAGGTTGTCTTGACAACAGATTGAGATTGTTATTGATATTGTTTAAGTATTGCTTGCTTTCATGTATTTACATTTATAAATCTATCTAGCCTTGAGCATTATTACCTTTATAAATACATATACACACGCACGAAATGGTAAGAAAATAACATCATACTTACATTTGATTGCTTGGTTTATCAACACTTCATATTTTTTGTTTATCTGCACTGTTTTTATTCTTTATTTTTGCTAACTCCTACATGTATATTTAGCTATCCCATCATTTCACAAAAGAACTTTCTTTTGTATTTTGCAAATATATCTTCTTTTATTACTTATGTACTATCCTAATTATCTTATTAAATGATCACCCAATCTTCATATTCCTTTTTGTACTTGTAATGTGATTATTTCAGTTTAATCCACTGCAAAATTTCCAAACAATAGTTTATCTTTCTTTTTTTTTTTCAAATAATTTTCAATCTATGCCATTAACAATTCTTCCTTTTAATATCAACAAAAATAAAAGTATCACTTCATTATTACACACAAATGCATTTATGAATAGATGAAATACTAGTAAAACATATATAACAATAAATTAATAAAAGCAAAAATAAGCACTTTATATATATAGATATTTCAAAAAAGGCAAATTGTTGACTTACAGGTATGCTAGGAGGTCCGATCATCTTATCTCCACTCACACCAGATGGACATCCACCTGATAATCCTGCTGGGTCGACATCAGTGAAAACATTATTAGCAGAGGGCATTGTATTATTAGATAAACAAGTTCCTGGAAGACCAGGAGAACCAGTTGGACCTGGTGGTCCTGGAATACCTGGAGGTCCTATTATAACAACAAGCTGCAAAAAATTGCAATAATTCAGTAAATTATAATAATACAATTATAATTACATTTAAAAGTGTTAAGGTACAGATTTATGATGTAAGAAAAAATAAATTATTTAAACTTTTGCTTTGAACTTTATTTGCATATAAATGTAAATTATTTATTTATTTACTTATTAAATAACTATCTCTATAAATAAAATAAAGAATCTAAATATTGTTCTGCGTGGTTTGGTATAAGGAGTAGAGCTTCCTACTTGAAATTGAATGGTTCCAGGATCAATTTTGGTATTAAACCACTAAACATCACATGATCACAATTTCTTATGCTTGCACATAACTGTTATTAACACAGGCAAAACTCTCCATACAGTAGTGCCACTCAGTGCCAGCCAGAGTAATCAGATCCAAGGTTCCTCACTGACAAAAGCCACAAGCCAGAAACTGGTCTGGAGATATTGTATGAATAGGCACTGAATGGGGATTTTATGCCTTTGAACTCTTCATTTATCCTTAATAAATGCCACGCTATAAAATTTTAATATTAATATATAAGATAGTGATGAGGATGGTCCTTATCGATTTCTTTGTTAAACTCATGGAGCCAGAAAAGATAAAAAAAGAAGATATTCAAAACGAAGGGTATGAATTGCTTTACAAGTCTGAATGAATTGATAGAAGCTATCAGTGCTATGACATCACTAGAAGAAAGCTATATTATCCTATAAGAATTACACATTTTAAATCATACTTTCATATTTGTCCTATGAGTTTTTAACTTTTTTCATAGTCAAATATAACAAAATCAAGCATTTATTT